>PVHP010011947.1:0-44161 GCA_004024765.1 Zapus hudsonius
CTCTCTCTCTCTCTCTCTCTCTGTATCTCTCTGCTTGAAAATGAATAAATAAATGTAAAAAAATACTTATAAAAATTTATTTTTTTACTTTCAAGAAGAGAGATAGAGTGGGAAAGAAGAGAGACAGACGGGTGGGCCAGGACCTCCAGCAGCTGCAAATGGGTGCCAGATGCACAAAGTGGCACATGCATCAGTTAGTTTATACTTAGAATATTTTTTTCTTTTTTTTTTCTCAAGGTAGAGTCTCACTCTAGTCCAGGCTGACCTGGAATTCACTATGTAGTCTCGGGGTGGCCTTGAACTCGTGGTGATCCTCCTACCTCTGCCTCCCAAGTGCTGGGATTAAAGGTGTACACCACCATGACCGGCCATACTTAGAATATTGACATCTGTATCTATATACTCTCTCTTAATCTATAGGTTCTCCTTCCTATTGCACTTGGCTACAAAGCCCAACAACCCAGGTTCGATTCCCCAGTACCCACATAAAGCCAGATGTACAAAGTGGCACATGCATCTGGAGTTCGTTTGCAGTGACTGGAGGTCCTGGTGCACACATATTCCATCAGCCTCTTTCTCTTTCTCAAATAAATAAATAAAATAAAATATTAAAAAAATAAGATTTCTTTGTAGCCCTTTCAAAGTTCAAAGTAATTAGAAATGCAGTTCAATGGTAGAACGAGTTATTAGAATGTGGGAAGGCCTGGGTTAGATTCCCCAACACCACCAAACAAAAACAAAAAGCCCCAACAATAATAATAATCATAATAATTGTGTGGCCTGAGTGATCAGTGGAAGTTTATTTTCTAGGGATTGAACCCAATATTAGACAAGCACACCACCACTGAGTTACATCCCAATCCTTTTATTATTTATTTGTGGCTGTTGTTTAAGATAGAATTTCATGTAGCCCAGGCTGTTATGTAGTCAAGGATGAGTAAATCGGTTATTTGGAACACACATTGAAAGAGAAAGACCCCCTCCCCCAAAAAAGGCCGGGTGTGGTGATGCACGCCTTTAATCCCAGCACTCGGGAGGCAGAGGTAGGAGGATTGCCATGAGTTCAAGGCCACCCTGAGACTGACTACATAGTGAATTCCAGGTCAGCCTGGGCTAGAGCGAGACCCTACCTCGAAAAACCAAAAAAAAAAAAAGAGAAAGAACCATCATTATAACCAGGGATGGTTGTCTGCCCACTCATGCTGTTACTGATCCCCAATCAGAGAAAAGAGGAGCCAGTGAAATGAAATACTAGAAGGATTTGGACAATTACTTAAGATGCCTTTGACATGTCATGTCAGCACATGAGGAAAAAAAACACAATTCATGTTTGACTTAAATTCTTTAAGTGGTTTTTATTTCAAGTGAAAAAAAATAGTGCCAAACAGGGCCTGGTGGTGCAGATTTTGTAATCCTAGCTCCTGGGGATGCAGAAGCAGGAGGTTTGGAAGTTCAAGGGTAGCCTGGGCAATTTATCAAAACTGTCTCAAAATAAAAAGAATTAGCCGGTTGTGGTGGCACACGCCGGTAGGATATTGCTGAAGAGGCGGAGGCAGGAGGATCATGAGTTCGAGGCCAGCCTGGGCTACACATTGGGCTGGAGAGATGGCTCAGAGGTTAAGGCACTTGCCTCTAGTGCCTAAGGCCCTGGGTTCAATTCCCCAGGTCCCACATAAGCCACACCCACAAGGGTGGCCCTGATGTGTTCTCTCTCTCTCTCTCTCTCTCTCTCTCTCTCTCTCTCTCTGCTTGAAAATGAATAAATAAAATATTAAAAAAAAATAAAAAAAATAAAAAATAAAAAGAATTAAGTGTGTTGGAGAGATGGCTCAACAGTCAAAGGTACTTGCTTACAAAGCCTACTGGCCTTGAATCAATTGCCCATGACCCAGGTAAAGCCAAATACATACAGTGGTGCATGTGTCTGGAGTTCATTTACAGTGGCAAGAGGTCCTGACGCATCCATAATGTGTGTATATGTGTCAAATAAATAAATAAATAAAAAAATAAAACATAAAAAGAAAACTTTTATTTAAAAAAATTAGGAAACAGGGGCTGGGAAAATGTTTCAGAGGTAAGACTGCTTGCCATGCAGCCGGGTGTGGTGGTGCAGGCCTTTAATCTCAGTACTCGGGAGGCAGAGGCAGAAGGATAGCTGTGAGTTCGAGGCCATCTTGGAATGACAAAGTGAGTTCCAGATCAGCCTGACCTAGAGTGAGAACCTACCTAGAAACCCTCACAGTCAAAAAAAAAAAAAAACACCATTGTTTGTTATGCAAGCATGAGTTTGATCCCCAGCACCCATGTGAAAAGACACACACACACACACACACACACACACACACACGCACACGCATACGCACACGCACACACGCACACACGCGCACACGCGCGCACACACGCCTGCACCTGTAACCAGTCCTGAGCAGGGCAGACAGAATTGCTGGGGGTTGCTGGTTAATCTGACTGAAAAATGGCAGCTCCAAGCTCAGTGAGACTCTGTCTCAAGGAAAGAAAAGAGAAGAGTGATAGAGGCCACCACACCTGTGCACACCTCAGCCCCCCCCCCAATGACAATGTAATTTTAAACATCATTAAGAAACATTAACTTAGGACAAGGATTTAAAGACTGATTCAACTGTTACGAAAACCAATTCTAAAGCTGTGGAAGGAGAAGGCAAGGGGAAGCATTTTGTCCCTTGGAACTTATTCTTTTAGAACAATGCCTTCCTTGGGAATCCCTGCTCCAGTAGGCAGGTACATCCAGGGAGGCTGTTACTTATTTACACTCATTCTTAGGACTATCTGTCCTCATCAACTTGCCCCTTTAGTCAAAGTTCAAGAGGATCAGTAGCCAAGCATGACCTCAGGTCAAATTTAAGCTTGTATCAGCCATAGCTGCAGAGTTACAGGACAGTGACTCTCCTCCCAAGGATTGACAAACACAGATAATTTTCTGGCATCCGTACTGAGACACGAGACAAGGAATGCACCCTCTTTGACTACATGGACTTCCATGGGAAGTCGTAGCTAGGAATTGTGGATGGAGACACCTTCGGAAGTCGAATAGGAAACACACTAGTAGGCAGTCACCCAACAACTGTAAGGAGAAGGCACTGGGGACCTCAAGTCCTATGTGCTTGCTTTATGGGAACCCAAGTCCATAGAGAAAGTGATGATTTGTCCCAAGTCACAGCAGAACAGGGTCAGGGACAGCATCTCCCAGAATAAAGCTCTTCAGGCCAGTCTTATAAATAGAGAACGTGTCATTCAAAAGCCACAGCTATGGCTTAGCCAGCTTAAGGGCTGGGTGGAGCTACGTAAGCAGGCTCTAGCAGGTCACAGAACAGCTTTCCTGAGGCCTACAGGCATAAACCATCTTGGTCGGGCACCCGAGCACTCTGGCTGAATAAATTAGCACACAGGAACCATTGAAGACACACCTAAGCTCAGAAATGTAAACACAACTAGCAATAGCAAAGCATGCTCAGTAGAACCGCTCCTGGACACTCGGTAACAGCCTGTCAGCTTTGCCCTCTGGACCTGCCCATCTGCACCCAAGATGTCCATGAAGGCCATACTTAATGCCTGCCAAATATAGCCTCTACCCTGAGTGCGTCTGAGCTCCAGTACAAGAAGTGCGTGGAGATTTCACTGGTCCCCTTGCCACGGGATGGGAGAGACACCATCTATCCTGGCACCATCTCACTGGGCTGAGTTCAAAGCCAACTCTTGGAAGTGGAGAAGGGGTGCCATGCCATGCTCTCAATTCCCCTAAAAATTCTGCAAAGGAGAGGCAGCGTTGCCCACAACGGCTAACTAGACGCCCCTTTCCAAACTCTTAAAGGACAGGGCACCCTGTGTACTTCCCACTGATTTGGACCCAAGCTCACATTTGCCCTATCTAGCTCTGTCCTGGAACTCGGGTTATGTGGGCTTGCAACAGGAACTCACAGCTTTGCCCCACCGGCTCCATCTCCCCTCAAACAACCCCGTCCCCAGGGACCCAAGACTTTAAGGAGTGGAAAACATTATTCTTTTCTTTTACTTTTTTTTTTTTTTTTTGGTTGTTGAGAGGGTCTCAGCCCACGCTGGCCTCGAACTCACTATGTGGTCCGGGATTTATCTTGAATTTTCTGATCCTCCGGAGTCCACCTGAGATTACGAGCATGCACCACCACACTGCACCCCTACACCTGGTCTGTGCGGTGCTTGGGATTGAACCCAGGGCTTCGTGCCCACTAGGCAAACACTCTGCAACCCCAGCTCGATGTCATCGGTCATAGCCCTGCCTCATCGCTTTTCTCCATCTGCAAGAACTTTCCTTTCCTCCCAGGTCGACTTTGAACGAGATCTCGAGGCTTGACGACCAGCCCCAGCCCGCCCGGGCCTGGCGCACGGGTGCGGCCGAGTCGTGCTGGGACAGCTCCGGGCTTCCTCCCCAGCAGCGCTGGGAGGGGAGAGGGGCCGTCGGAGGGTGGGACAGTCAGGACAGGAGAGGGTCATATGGCAGGGAATGAATGAATGAATGAATGAATGAATGCACGAATGCATGAAAAGCAGGTGATGGAGCATGGATGGGGAACCCGGGAGAGGTGCACTCCACTGCCCGGATGCCAAGCTGGGACCCCGAGGAAGCATCGTGCCCTACGAGCACCTCGCAACCCCAAGGGAAGCGCCAGGTCCCCGCAGCGCATTCCGGAGGCAGGGAGGTGCCTGGCCCGTGGGCAGAAGGCACGCAGGTGCTGCGCCCCCCAGAACAGCAACAGCAGGCTCTCGCAGCGGCTTCCGGGACCCCCGAACCTGGCTACCGGGGCCGCCACTCTTACCTGCCCGCCTCGGCTGCCTCGCTCCGGCTCAGAGCGGTCATCGCGGCTCAGGAATCAGGAGCCCGCGGCGACGCGCGGGACCCAGCGCCCGCCTGCCACGCCCACCCCGGGAAGACACGCCCCCGCCTGCCCATTGGCTGCGTTCACGGGACCTAGCACCCGCCGGCCACGCCTATCTAAGGGAGGACACGCCCCCGTCTGCCCATTGGTCGCGCGCAGGGACCAGGCGCCCTCCGGTCACGCCCACCCCAGGGAGGTCACGCCCCAGCCTGCCCATTGGCTGCGCGTACGGGACCCAGCGCCCGCCCACCCCGGAGAGGACACGCGCCCCGCGACTAGCGGGGTCCCAGCGCCCCCAGGTAAGCCCGCTCCTGGAAGGGCCCGCCCCCGCACGCCCATTGGCTGCTCCTTCAGTTCTGGCCCAGCCCATTGGCCAAGCCTCCCCCACCCACACTGCCTAGGTGGGACTCCAAACTCCCTGGGCCTGGGAGAGACCTCTGCTCCCTATGAGGTCCAGGAGTTCCCTCTTCAATGCCAGAGGGCTTGAACACAGGACCCAGACTACCTATGCAGTCTCCCCCAAAAAGCTTTAAAATTTTTTTTATTTTCAAGCAGAATGAATGAACAGGCACGACAGTTCTGTCTCTCTTTAGTGCATCCGGCTTCATGTGGGGATTTGAACCCAGACCTTCTGGATTTGCAAGCAAGTGCCTTAAAGTGCTGAGCCATCTCTCCATCTTCGCTTTTAAATTTTAAAAATATTTGAGAGAATGGGAGCACAGGGGTCTCTTGCCTCTGCAAAGAAACTCCAAAGGCCTACACCACTTTGTGCATCTGGCTTTAACCACTGAGCCATCTCCCCCCCACAAGCTTTGGATGGTGCCTGCCTTGCCCAGTGAGGACCTGATGAGGACTTGGGCAGTGAGAACAGAGTCACCAGGTCCCTGGTCCTACCACCAGGTCACCTGATTTTGGTGGACTAAGGCACAGGCCTTAGTCCCAACCTTCCCACCCACCTTAGTCTTGCTGTCATGGAGGGCGGGCATCAAAAATCTCATCTGGAACCAGAACCTTCTCAGGTACCCAGAACAAGCACTTCTACTGGAGGGTGGGCTAGCTGGTGCAAGAGGGACCTTCTACCTGGACACTCCCATTTGGGATCAAATACAGCAGGTGCAAAAGAGGGGGGGTCACCCCAGCGCCTCGCAGATGGGCTGGGGGGAACACAAAGTGGTTCCCACTTTCACCTGCCCAGAGGGCAGGGTTCAACCACTTCCTGGGTGCAGAGAAGAGAGGAACAGGTGCTTCGGCAATTGTTTATTGACATACAGGTGGGCTCCATAGCAACAGGCCTGTCGATGGGAGCAGAGGTGGAGCCGAGTGAGTGCAGGACAGGAGAGCAGAGGAAGAAGTGGAGGAGCTGGGGAAGCTGGTCTGTGCGCCGGGGTCCCCGGCCCTGCGCCCTCACCAGGCCAGGGCTGGGAGCTCGCTGCGCAGCCACATTCTGCAGGAACTGAACATGGTCCTGTGTTCCTCTTGTCCCTGGTTCAGGCTAGGCCATTAGGACAGCTCCCCGCTCACCAGCGCCGCACTAAGCCCCGGGTGAGCCCTACAAGCATCGCTGCTGACCTAATGGACGGGATGGGGAAGGGCTGGGGGAGGGGCTGAAGAGGGCTCCTGGGGATCTATCATGGCACAGGCACGACACGCATGGTGTTGGTGAAACCAGAGCCAGGGCGCCACCCGGTCAGTACGATAACCACATCTCCCTTCTTGAAGAAGCCCCGAGCTTTGCCTGGAGAAGAAGAGAGCTTTGGTGAGCCACATACCTGGAGAACTGCTCCATTGCCCCACCTGGTCCCCACCACGGCCCGTTACCTTCTCCTACCACAAGGTGGCGCCAGCCGCTCGTCCCAGACAAAGCTAATGAGAAGACCTTTGGGTATCTTTCATTCTCTTCTCTAGGGGTAGAGCTAGCTGCTTCCTCTTATCCCCAGACAGCCTGCCTCACACAAGGACAAGGGCTTGTACTGCCCCTCAGTACAGTAGTTCCAGCTTTTGTTTAGTTTTTCAAGGTATGGTCGTACTTTAGCCCAAGTGGACCTGGAATTCAGGGTGGTGATCCTCCTACCTCTGCTGGGATTTAAGGCATGTGCCTGGCTCCAGCCTTTTTTTTTAAGGCAGGGTCTCACTCTAGCGCAGGCTGGCCTCCCAACTCATGGCAATCCTACCTCAGCTTCTAGCCATTTTTATGCAAAATAAAACCTTAATAATGAGTGCAACCCAAACGGACAATTAATTTTGCTTTTGGCTCCATACAGGGAAGGCAAGGAGGGGCTGTCTCCTCTTATCCTTCAAGGATCACTAGCACAGGTGATCCTCCTACTCCTGCCCCCCAAGTGCTGGGATCAAAGGCACACTGTATGTTCCCTTGTCTATTCCCCGTACTCATTGGGATTCCAGAAAGCCAGTCTTCAGGCACCCCACCCATGCAGGATCCCTGCTACATACCAACATTCATGGCCAAGTTCACTCGAAGGTCTACATCCTCAGCCCAGGCATCCAGCACTGCATCCTTACACAGCACCGGGAAGATGCCGCGGTACAGATGGGCCTGGCGAGCTGTCTGGGGGTTGCGGGTCACAGCGATGATGGGGGCTCGTGGGCGGTATCTGGCCACCTGGTGAGCACTCCTGAGGGAGGGAATGGGTATGAGAGACTGTTCAACAGGAAAGTCTCGGGACCCTTGCCAGTAATGGCCAGATACCTACTCCCTGGGGACCAAGTCCAGGGCAGCACCTCACCCTGTCCTCTGTTCTTTCCCACTGGAAGAGAGCCCTAACACAGCAGGTGACAGTCTCACCCACTTAGCCCACATGGCTAGGGTTGGCCAAACCCCTCCCACACCCTGAACACTTCCAGCTGGCAAAGAGACAGTCCTGGATCGACCTAAGGGCACCCATCCTTCTAGCTGACAGCCAGCATCCGCAAGCCAAGCAGCACGTGGCCAGCTCCTGGCTCTTGATCTGGGCAAGGAAGAGCAACAGAGTGATCAGCCCTTGGAGCCCACAATGGAGGGCAGCTGCTGTACCCTCTCCTCTCCACATGGCTCTGAAATAGTCCCAGCAGCTGAGCTCTGAATTCAAACCTGCTAGCAAGGGAAAGTCTTAAAATTTCCATAATTTTCAGAAATGTAGGTGCTACTTAGGAGGCAAGAACAGGTGTGGTATGAGAGCACTCAGCCCATCCAGGTTCCTGGGAAGGTAGGGATCCCCTGTGAGGTTCCTATCAACTATATACTTAAGAACTACAGAAATAACTGGGCCCCAGCAGGCTAGCTATGGGAACACGCAACAGGTGTTGGGAGACTAGGCACGTCATAGCAGAGAACACCCTGATGCAGGCTTGGCCTCCACACACAGCCTTCTCGGGGAGTGGTTGCTGAAGTCAGGAACCTGCTGAGTGAAACCCCAGAAGACTAGAGTTAAGAATAGCCGAATAGCAGGGGTTGGACCTTTCCACAAAGGTCATCCCTGGTGGCTGGAGCTGATTAGCCAAGAGCAAGTTGAGGTGCAGAATCAGCATAATAGACCTTGGTGCTCCCAGGAGTACCTGTAGTTGCCTCAGTACATGGCCACTGTATCTCTCCTCTATACCTGCACACAAGGCACAGGTTCAGACTAGGAGGATTCCCAAGACAGGAAGGCCAGACAGCCTAAGCCTGGGTAGGCTGGCCTCTGAAAATGCTAGCATTTCCTGGGCCAGACCCACTCATATTTGGGGACCATTGAACAGAATTATTATTTTTTTTTTATCGAGGTTGGGTATCACTAGCCCAGGCTGGCCTTAAACTCACAGCCATCCTCCTACCTGTGCCTCTTGAGTGCTGGCCATTAAAGGTGGATGCCACCATGCCCAGTTAGCACTATTGTTTTTCATATGGATTGTGTGTGTCTCTTTTTGTAGCCCAGCCTAGTCCTATAGCGATCCTCCTACCGAACCCCCACTCCCAAGTCCAAACTGATGTATTACATATTTTTACTTTGTTTTTTCAAGATATGGTCTCACTCGAGTCCAGGCTGACCTGGAACTCACTGTGATCCATGTACCTTAGCCTCGTGAGTGCTGAGATTAAAGGCATGCACCACCACACCCAGCTCAAATGAAATCATTTTAAAAAGCATGTACACTCACTAGAACAAGCAAACTTGGCTGTGTGCGTCATTGATTGAGGCCATGAACTTGCAGGGGCCAAATGTTCGGGCCCACCTGAGTGCTGCTCAGAGCCCATGGGGTCCAAGGCAGTGCCTTCCCTACATGGTCCAGGTGGTGTTCAGAAGGGGTCTTACCTTGGCCAATGCCATCTGAACACCATTCAATGCATTGCTCTGGGACCCCCCAAGAAGAGGGTCTGCAGAGCAGGGCATCCCCAGGGAGGTCTCTGCCACCTCCTACCTGCCAGACTTGGTGAGGACGATAACGGCCCCACTGCAGCACTTGAAGGAAGCCTCCACGGCGCCCACGGCGGCGGCTTCTGTGGGGTCACTGGTAATGGGCGCCAGGCGGCGGAGCTCCTCAAATAATTGCAAGTGATAGACGGCAGCCTCTGCCTCGCGGGCAATCTAGAGGAGCAATGTCCGTCCAGAGGGACGAGAGGGGGACACAGGGCTTTGTCAGAGCTTGGCCACAGAGGGGGAGGAAGGGAGGAGTCACAGACAGCTGGGAAGGAATATATCCCTGGGCAACAAGAGAGAAGAGCCCAGTCACTGGAGGCTTTGAAATGAGCAATAGGAAGCATCCTGCACCGGGTGCCTGTGACATCCACTGAGCCCACAGAAACAAGGACCCCTGGGTCCTTCCCTGGCCTGACCTCCCTGTAGATGAAGAGGCTGCACTCTGGCCTGGTCACCTTCTCCTGGTGTGGCTGAAGCAAGAGTCACCCTACAGTGATACCTGCCCTTAGGGCCCTACCTGCCAGACTCCGTCAGAACTATCAAAGCTGCTGCTAAACACTTATAGGAAGCCTCCACGCTGCCCATGGCCATGGCCTCCATGGCGTCTGTGGAGTGACTGGAGGCTCGCACAAGTTCTTCAAACAGCTGGCGGTGGAACATGGCTGCCTCAGCCTCCCGAGCTATCTGTAAGGGTTAGGGGAGGGAGGAGGGAGGAAGAAGGAAAAACAGAGAGACAACACATGGAAAGACAGAAGGGGGGGATTAATCAGAGAGGAAGGTATGCTTAGGTTAAAATTGTCCTTCAGGCAGATGCAGAGGCGGGGTGGTAAAACGTCCTGGGGCTCCTAAGGGGGGGGGGATTTCATGTGCCAATCACTGTGATTTCGCTTCCCACACAGGGAAAATACCTCCATTCTGAAGGGTTTCTTCCCTCTGGTTTTTTGAGGGAAAGTCTCACTATGTAGCTCAGATCGACCTCGAACTTGAGATCCTCTGGTCTCAGCCTCCCAAGTGCTGGGATTATAGGTGTATACCACACCTGGCTGGGAGGTTTTTAATTGGAGTGGATGGTACAAGGGAATCTGGAGTGGTTAGACTCTAGGACCTGCCCTGGGGAAGCCCGCATCACTTCCTAACAGGACTTCACCACACTGCCTCGTGCCACAGCTTACAGGAAGAAACAGGCCTCTCTCCTCACATGGCTGTCCAGCAGTGGCTGTGGTAGGACTTCCAGCCTAGCTTGCACATGTGCATAGAGCAAGGGCTCCTTCAGCCAGACATGGGGGTACCAGGAGCACCTATACTGGAAAATGATGGGGTGCCTCTGGAAAGCTGGGGGTCATAGAGAAACCAAAGCCGCACCACATAACCCAGTTCTAAACAGGACAGGGGACACTGGCGAACATGAGGGGGCAGCCATGTGAAGAGACAGGTGCCTGTGGAAGCATGCAGGGATGTTTAACAAGGCTAATTAAAATCTAATAATTGCAACAGTCACCAAGAAAGCCATTGTGTTATTTACAGATTACCTGCTCAGGTAACACCAGGAATTAGAAAGAAAACTTGAGCTTTATAAGGTTATAATGCAATTGCTAGTATCTTAGTTAAGTGCTAGATATAAGGGAGAATTGGTATTATCTTATTAACTTGACAGTACAAGCAGGTGCGTGGCAGGTCTCTTACTAGGTTAAAATGATTCTTTTGTTAAGAACAGCATGCATGCAGCCCAAAGGACATGGGACATGAACAGGAGTCAGAACTGTACCTGGCATTGCCTAGCTCTTAGTTATATAGGTCATGGACTGCATCGGTTAGACATGGGAGGAAGCAGGGAACTGATGACAGAGGGGAGAGGCTTGCCCCCCTGAAGGGGAAGCCACAGCCTGACCCAGACCTCATCACTTATCTTCCGAGCAGTGCCATGCAACCCAGCCTTGAAGTGCTAAGGTACGCAGAGAAGACTAGGCATGAAAGATAGCACGTGAAATTCAGAACTAAAGCTGACCCCAGTGAACCCTTGTCCCCATTTGCTGCTGGAGCCAGCAAACCTGGCCTCAAAGCCATTTATCACCACGTGACCTTTATATAAATATTAAGGTAATAGGAGTCATGAAGATTACATCGATGTGCACAGGGGCTTATCTGACAGTTAACAACAGTAGTAATTGTTTATTGCTAAGGCTATAATTAGAGAAACCTCAATCAACTCATTTTAGGACATGGTCTTGAGAGGTGAGTGACTTGCTCAAAGATGGATATATATTAGCCAGTGTGGTTGCAGGCTTCAATAAAGTCAAGGTCAGCCACCATCCTCCCACCTTTGAGGCTAGGAGGTCACAGAACTAATCAAGTTATTTAGAGATGAGGGGGGCACCTGCTCTGGAAGTGACACGTTGAAGGTACATGGTCTCCTGGGAAAGAGAAATCGCCTTCCTGTCTGTCATGGGCATCTGTGAGAATGAGCCAGGAACACTGTCTCTGACAGGAATTGTATCACACAATCAGGGTGATGTGCAAGGCCAGGCAATATCCCTGGGGAATATCAACTGGTTTCAATCTGGGGAAATCTACCAGGGATATTGACACCAGCCCAAGGACACAGTTAGACAAGAACTCAGTTCACCTTGGAAATTTCTCAAGTTCAATAACAGAACACACAGGCAAAAGGAGAAAAGCAAGATGCCAGTCCAAAGAGAGTTTTTCTTCCTTTCCTTCTTTTTTAATTTGGGGGCTGAGAGCTGGGGTCACAAAAGGGTAGGGATCTTTTGCTAGCTGGAAAGGTGATAGAAACTGATCTACAACACCCTGAGAACTGATCTGTGAATTAACTCTAAGAAGCCCTAGAGCAGGTCACACAGGGCCATGTCTTCACCTCAGAAGCAGTTAGGCAAAATAACATGGCTGAACTAAAAAAGAAAAAAAAAATTAAGATAATAGGGTCTCATTTTATACTCTGGACTGCTGTCAACCTCTTAGCAATCCTCCTACCCGAGCCTACTGAGTGCAAGACTTACAGCAGGGGTGAGTCATCTCATCTGACTTGAACTGGATCTTAAGGAATTCCTTCCCAGAGAAAGAACAGGCGGTCTCACAATCTTCCAGATTCCCAGTCCAGAGCCTGCCAGGCTCTATTTGTAGCCCTGCTCCCACTCACTTGACCCTATTTTTGGTCTGTCACAGCAAGGCTCATGCCACAGGCACCGTGCAAGGCCAGCGCAGGCAGCAAACCCGTGGAGAAGCATTTGTCCATGGGACCATCAGGGGATTAAACCAACAGGACAGCTAGGAGCACAAGTCCGTTGTCTTTTTAGAACAGGGCAGAGTGTGTTCCCAAGCCCTCTGAACTGTCCAGAGAAGGAACAGGACTGTAGGAATAACCAGAAAAGTCCTGAGCCAGAAGTGGACTGTCTGATGAGGACCCATGGAGGGAGGCTCCAGAGCAGGAAGCAGGAGCAGGATACAGGCAGTGAAGGCAAAACAGAAAAATCACAAAGCACCCCCACCCCTGGCCCCCCAAACCACCCTTGCTGCTGTGACTCGGAGGAAGATGTGTGGCAGTGGGTAACTTGCCCAGACCCCCAAGGACTTACCAGGTGCTGCATGCGAACAGCCTCCAGAGGGTAGTCCCCTTTGGCCGTCTCTCCGGACAGCATGATGCAGTCGGCTCCATCGAGGACGGCATTGGCTACATCACTGCCCTCAGCCCGGGTGGGGCGAGGCTTCTTGATCATGCTCTCCAGCATCTAGGAGGGGGCAAAACACCTGTGAGACCTGACTGGGCCATCTTGAGAGATAAGTAATTACAAGCTGAAGTTGGTCATAGCACGCAGGTGTGCAGGGCACCACTAGGTATAGGTGTGTGTGCTATGAAGGATAGGTATTGAGGGAACAGACTAGGGCACATGCCTGTGTGGCGCAGATGACCGGCTTCCCAGCTCGGTTGCATCGCCCAATCATCATCTTCTGGGCCAGGAAGACCTTCTCTGCAGGAATCTCAATGCCAAGGTCCCCACGAGCCACCATGATCCCATCACTGGCCTCCAGGATCTCATCAAACCTGACGGAGAAAGAGGGAATGTGAGACAGGAGGCCATAAGAACAGCAACGGCTTTCCTGGGACTCCCTCCCTCGAATGTTCCAGAAGGTTATAACCATGGGTGCCCAGAGGAGATGGGGCATTCCAGCGGCAGGCAGACAGAACTGTTCAGGCTTCTTCAGCAGCATTATGAACACTTCTTGAGGAGGAGAAAGGGAAGAAAATAAGGTCTGCTCCAAAGCCCCCACAGGCTTGTTTCCTCTCCACCTGCACCTCAAGAGGCCCTTCTATCATCTCTCTACAGTTTCCACTCGCCAATGAGCTCCAAGGAGGAAAGAACTGACTGTTCCTGATACAAAGGTCTGCGGTCTCATTTAGCCATGGATATTTGAGGACTGCATCTTGGGGTGTTCCCTCCAACTTGCTGAAGCTCTGGTGTCCAGATCAAGCAGCACCTGCAGCTTAGCAGGAAGGTAAAGGAGTCAAAAATGCCTGGTACAAAGGACACCAAGTGAAGGACTCAGTCACAGGGTGGGTATGAACAACTGTTTCTCTCACTCTCTCCGAGCCATTACCAGTAGGTCTAAGGTTTTAGCCATGTCTAACTGAGATTCTAGTAGAGGCCAAAGATGAATAGGCAGGCTAGCCTATTATGGTTCTGCCTCATGACCACTGGGAGACAGTTAAGCTGAGCCAGAACCATCGACTAAGAGCGTCTCAACAGACCACACAGGACTAGAACCATTATCAGGCCAGCTGTTGTAAGTAAAAACCAAGGGAATATCAAGCTTCCATATGGGTCAGGACCAGGCTTGGCAGGCTGTATTCTGCTGGGCTGGACGGGGGAATGGATAACGGGGCTCACCTGCGAACGCCTTCGTGGTTCTCAATCTTGCTGATGATCTTGATGTTTTTTCCTTTCTCTCCCAGGACCTTCCTGACCTCGTGCACGTCGGCCGCCTTGCGGATGAAAGACGCGAACACCATGTCCACATCCTGCTCCACTCCAAACTTGAGGTCCTGGATGTCCTTTTCTGACACAGCAGGTAGGTCCACAGCAGCCCCGGGAAGATTCACACCCTTCTTGCTGCCCAAGGAGCCGCCATTCTCCACCTCGGTCACCAGGAAGTCAGCACCTGTGTGAAATGGAGAGGGTGAGGCAGGCAGAGGAGGGCATATCACAACTGGCATCTCTTCCTCCAGGTCAGTAGTTTGAACTGCCCTTTTTTTGGTTTGGTTTCCTTTTTCGAGGTAGGGTCTGACTAGCCCAGGCTGACCTGGAATTCACTATGTAGTCTCAGGGTGGCCTCAAACTCACAGTGATCCTCCCACCTCTGCCTCCCAAGTTCTGGGACTAAAGATTTGGGCACTGGACCCAAATCAGTAATTTGGAAAGTAGCACGCTGCAAGCATTAGCGAGCCATAAGCAAGACTTCAAAGCTACAACTCCACTAACTGTACCACAGACCTGCCAATGAGCCTCCTTTTCCAGGCACACAGGAGTCCAGTACATAATGTATTAAGGAAGCAAGCAAGTAAAGACAGATTAAAAATGCTTGCTCCCAAGCCTGCTGCCTAGAGTTCAAATCCCCAGCATGCAATTTAGCAGGTACATTTGCAATCCAATGCACCAAAGGCAATGGATGGGAGAATCTAGCCTGTTCCCTCCCCCCATGGCAAAACATAACAAGAGACCCTAGAGAACCTGAGCAAGGATAGACTGCTTTGTCACTGGCCACTTAAGCTGTAGAATGAAGATGCTTTTATGCCATTAGATCCCAGATCTCGCTACGTACCTTTCTCTTTCACCTGCAGTGAAATGAGCCCATCATCCACATAGATCTTGCTGCCCACCTCCACCACCTTGCAAATATTCTTGTAGTCCAGCCACAGGATATTCTCGTCACACTTGTCCATGTAGGCATTGTCCAGTGTGATCTTCAGGGTGGCTCCCTTCTTTAGCTCCACCTCGGCGGTGCCACTCTGTGGACAGAGAGCACGTGAGCCTGGAAATGGCAAAGGCCAGCCCCCTCCCAACAGGGATGGAAAAGCTCTTACCTCCAAGGACCTCAGCCGGAAGGAGCAAGAATGCTGCTTCCTTTGTGAATACTTTCATTCTCAAAAGTGGGGGGAGGGTGCTATGATTGTACCAAATATGCTACTTAATGACAGGGGGGCTAGGGGGTGTTCAAAGAAACTGTTTCCCAAAATGAAACTTGAGAGTAGGGTTGTTTTTCTTTAAAAGATTTTTTGTTTTTGTTTTTTGAGGTAGGGTCTCGCACTAGTCCAGGCAGACCTGGAATTCACTATGTCGTCTCAGGGTGCCCTTGAACTCAAGGCAATCCTCCTACCTCTGCCTCCCGAGTGCTGGGATTAAAGGCGTGCGCCACCACGCCCGGCTAAAAGATAATTTTATTCTATTTCTTTGCAAGGAGAGTGTATGGTGTACCAGGGCCTCTAGCCACTGCAAATAAACTCCAGATACATGCACCACTTTATGCATCTGGGTCGTTAGGCATTGCAGGTAAGCAGCGCCTTATCCACTGAACCATTTTTCCAGCCTAAGAGGCTTTAGTGATAAGTTTCCCCTGAGTGATTGTTTGACCCAGGTGTCCACCACAAACAAATGTGTGCTGAATGCTTGATACCTACATGATGGCAGCGTAGGTATTGGAAGCTTGTTGGAGGTGTGTTGTTGGGGGCAGGCTTATGGGTATTATAACCTTGCCAGTATTTGGCACACTCTGATGTTGGCCACCCTCTGCTCATGCCATTATTTCCCCCGCCATCATGGAGCTTCCCCTCGAGTCTGTAAGTCAGAATAAACCCATTCCTCCCATCAGTTGCTTTTTGTTGGGCTCTTTTTCACAGCAACAAGAGAAGTTGACCACAATACCCTGTAACACTACTTCTCAGCATGGCAGGGAAAATTCCAACATTTCTTTACAGTGATGAGTCAAAAGCCCCCATTTGTTGACCTAAACTCTGAAACATAGTTCCCAGGGAGAGGGAGGAGAGGAGAGAGGAGGAAGAGTCCCCAAGCCACTTGCTCTCCAATACTTACGCCTTTGATGAGCCCGGTGCGGATCTCAGGCCCCTTAGTGTCCAGGGCCACAGCCACAGGCCGGTAGAGGATGGGGTCAGACGCGAAGCTTTCTGTAGCTGTGCGCACGTTCTTGATGGTCTCTGCATGATACTGCGTAGGAGAAAGGAAGGTGATGAGTTTCCTCCACAACTCCAACTTCAGAGCCAAAGCCGATCACTTAGGAGAAGCCTATCAAAGTTCTAACCTCACCACCATCCATCCCTCCAAGATGGCTTCCTTAGCTTTAAACACTTCTACCACAGCACCAAACCCAGAACACTCTAGAACAAATCATGGAACACGGCATCGTAAAAGTAGCTGTGTCCCTCCATCTATTGTTTTCCCTAGGACCCATCAAATACCCTCAGCTAATTAAACAAGTGGAGCAAAGGACTCAGGACTTGTGTTTGCAGAAGTCTGCCATCAGTATCACATTCTCTGCCTTTCTCTATTGATCCCAACTACAATTCAAACTCAATTTATTGACTTAAGCCAACAGTGGTCCAAGCTAAACAGCCATTGATTTGGTCACGCAGACCTGGTTTCTCAATCGCTTTCTAGAGCCTGGCTACAGAGGGACATTTGGTCAGATGCCAGTCTTTGCTTTTCCTTACTTACAATAAAATCTGGGTTCCACTTCCTCTTTCACGCCTCTTTCTTTCTCTCTCTTTTTTTTTTTTCCCTATCTGCCACTACTGGCTGACTAAATAGGGTCCCAGGACCAGTCTAAAGAATCAAAGAATCCTTAGGCAGTGCAATTAATGTGGCCCTGCTGATAACAAGGGCATTTAATCTAGCACTTTTATGGGCCTTGTCCTGTGTTCATGAGAGAGCAAGTAGGTCTGTTATCTACAGGAAGCTGAATTAGATAGAACTTCACTTTCAAGGTCAAGTTGCTACCTGAAGCTTATGTCTGAAAATCCTCAGAATCCAATTCAGATATACTCTACAGTGAGGAACTAAACTGGCCTGGCTTGTCTTGTAGAAGTCCTTTCTTTCTTTTTCCTTTTTTGGTTTTTCAAGGTAAGGTCTCACTCTAGCCCAGGTTGACCTGGAATTCACTAGGTAGTTTAAGGTGGCCTTGAACTCACGGTGATCCTCCTACTTCTCCCTCCCAAGTGCTGGGGTTAAAGGTGTGTGCCACATGCTTACTGTAAGTTATAAAACTTTCTATCTCAAGTCAGCAACAGAACAAATGAGAATGTAGAAGTAAAAAAATATTTGGATTTTTAGCCGGGCGTGGTGGGACCCTACCTCGAAAAACCAAAAAAAAAAAAGATTCTTGTCTTTTTCTTACCAAGGTAAGGTCTTACTTTAGCCTAAGCTGGCCTAGAACTCACAGTGATCCCCTACATCTACCTCCCAAGTATGGGATTAAAGACATACACCACCACACATTTTGATTTAAGGCCTTGTTATGTAGCCTAGGCTAACCTCGTCCTCATGTTCCTCTCGCCTCAGCCTCTAGAGGTATGACCACCACATTTGGCTAGTAGTTAAGGTTTATTTAAGCTTTATATACCTTTCTAAATATGAAATATTTATACAAAGACTGGTCTAAGTACACTAACCTTCACTACTAAATGATAACATTTTGACCCTAGTAACTAACATGGGGTGTCGGTTTCAAGAAACAGCAGGGAGACAACTGTACTTCCCTAGCTTTGAGAGATGATCAGAGATTATATTATGCTTCTCTGCATGGTTATCTCTTGGCACATGATCAAATGGTGATGACTAGCACGTGTTGGTGCCAGCCTGGCAGGAGGCACTCCAGCACTGCATGTCCTGCAGAACAAGCTTCGTGCCTATGTGAACTGTCAACCAGAGACACTGAGCCAAAGCTGCCGACACACGTCTCTGTTGGGAAAAGCACGTCCCAGCTCCCACTAAGGTGCATATGAAACAAGACCCTGAGTTGTAGTCCAATTGTGCTGTTCATATCCCATGACATTAGAACAGATGCACTTCTAAAATCCTGTGGGGGGATAATCTCATCTTGGTCTATAACCTAAAAACAACCCCACATAGATCTGAGGAAAAAGTTCCCAGTTCCAATAGTACAGATAATCTCCAAATGTCTCTTGTAGTTTAAAAATTCCCAATCTGAGCTGAGCCAGGCCCTGCCAGCAGGTGCAGAACTCCCTGGTCCCTGCCATTGCAGAGCTGTGGTGTTACTTTACTCTGGATAAAAGAAGCCATAAAGCCTACTTAAAGGTCAGCATCTCACAGTCTATTTCTGCTCCTTCCCCTACACACTGGAGACTGTGTGCACTCTCACAGCAAGGATCATGGTGAGCCACTGGTCACTGCTGTTTCTAATGGTCTTTAACACTTAGAGTATTAATTCCTGGGGACTCCCGCTGAGAGCCAAAGTGCTTGGAAAATCAGTGTCAACAGGAGCAAATCTTTTTTTACTTGTACTAGTCTCAACTCCTATGTATTCCAGGAGGCTGGTCTTTTTTTTTTTTTTTTTGGTTTTCCGAGGTAGGGTCTCACTCTAGCCCAGGCTGACCTGGAATTCACTCTGTAATCTCAGGGTGGCCTTGAACTCATGGTGATCCTCCTACCTCTGCCTCCTGAGTACTGGGATTAAAGGCGTGCACCACCACGCCCAGCGCAGGGGGCTGGTCTTGAACTCATGATCCTCCTGCCTCAGTTCCTCTACCACCGCACCCAACAGAGATGTGTCTTCCCATGCCTAGGTGCTTACTGACTAGCTCAGGGCCCCATGACCTTTGGGGACCAGACTTCTGCCAGGCCATAGGCTGTTTATGGAACATGGACTGGAGGATCTATGATGAAGAGTCTCATGTTCCAGAAAGGAGGGATTCGCTCCTTGGACTGTTATTTCTGAGGATTTATTTTTAGTCCAAACTTAACTTCCAAAGGTCAAGGGGCAATCCCTCCTGACACAACCTCACAGGGAAGCACTTTCTTTACTCTGAGCAAGCTTAAAAGTCAAGAGGTAGTGAGGTCTCCCTCCTAAATCAATACCAATGTGAAACCCCATGGTCAAGCCTAAAGGTTCTTTTTTTAAAAAATATTTTATTTATTCATTTTCAAGCAGAGAGAGAGAGAGAGAGAGAGAGAGAGAGAGAGAGAGAGAGAGAATGAACAAACCATGGCCACCACCCTAAAGGTTCTTTTTAAAGGCAGCCATTATGGCTTAGGAAGCCTTCACTAGATCACAGCTTTTAGTAGGTTGGTATTTCCAACAGCTGCTATCTGCTATCGTCAGGCCAGCTAATAAACAACCCTAGCTCAAACACATCCATACCAGCTCCAGAGGAGGAGTGCTGACTAGCCATATGAACACAGGGGAACCAGTGGGCAGGGAAAGCTGGGAACACAATGCTGATGAGTGGGATATAAAGTATCAGACACAGCGCATTAGACTTCCCTTGGTTACAAGAGTGGAAATCCCCCTCCTGGGCCTGCGCAGTCACCTTGGGTCTGAACGAGGCCAGAATCAATCTTATGGATGACCTTTCAATCAGCCAGACCCTGCGGCAGGAGAGCTATGGCCAAGGCATGCAATGGCCTAGAGGGGTTTCTAGAAGAACACTTCCATACCTTCCTTTGTGAGGACAAAATGTTGCTCAGGTATGTGAGATGAGTGTGACAAAACCAGCCTTGTTTGTCAAGGAGACTTGGCCAGCAGACGGAAGGAAGAGAATAGGGATGGGCCGGTACAATGTCCCATTCATTGAGAAAGCCGGACTCATCTGGTCTACCATGACTAATGAGCACCACATTCTCTTCCCCACTGCACAGCCAAGGCTCACCTCATGAGTTCCATGAGAGAAGTTCAGACGAGCCACGTTCATTCCGGATTTAATCATCTCCTTCAGCATTTCCACGGACCGGGAAGCAGGGCCTGACGGAAAACATTTGAAAACCATGAGTTGGAAAAGACATGTAGACAAGTCGGAAAATGCACTCAATGTGCTGAAATTTAAAGACATTTCCTCCCCCAAACAGCAAAGTCTTTCATCGGCACTTGCTTGCAGAGCCTGTCAGCCTAGGTTTGATTCCCCAGTACCCACATAAAGACAAATGCACAAATTGGCACATATATGTGAAGTTTGTAGTGGTAAGAGGCCCTGGTGTGCCCATTCTCTTTCTCTTAAAATGAGCTACTACTAGCCGAGCGTGGTGGCAAACACCTTTTATCCCAGCACTCGGGAGGCAGAGGTAGGAGGATCATCATGAGTCCAAGGCCACCCTGAGACTACATAGTAAATTCCAGGTCAGCCTGGGCTAGAGAGACCAACCTCAAAAAACAAAACAAAACAAAACATGAGACATGAGAGCCCGGCCGAAGAATGAGCTATGCATGGTCCCCTACTACAAAGACTGATACAGACGGCCCACGGAGGAGGATATCCAGCTGACTGGGGAGGGGGAAGGGAGGCAATGGGGAATTGGGGATAACAACTCATGGTTTGCCCACTAAACAATGTAACTCATTATGAACAATAAAAAAAGGGGGGGGGCTACTACTGTGCCAGCCTACTTTCTTGATTTTGGGGGGGCACCATTCCCACTTCTACAAGTTCTGCAGGTCCCATTTAATCAGAAAAGCTGAGGAAAGCTAAGGTCAGCTTTCTTGGCCTTTAAGATGTCCAATTACAGGATCCTGGTGACACAGATCCATGCACCTCTAAAGACCCATTAAGGAAGTCCCTCTAAACTGCACTCAGTGCAGAAGACAAAGCAAAGTAATTCCTTCTTTAGGAACTTTATTTCTATGTCTGTGTATGGCACACGTACCATGGTTGTGGAGGTTTCTCCTCTCCTACCCTTTTATAATGCTTGAATTTTTCTTTTTCTTTCTCTCTCTTTTTATTTTAAAGTTCTTATTTGTTTTTTTTTTATTTTATTTATTCATTTTGAAGCAGAGATACAGAAGGGGGGGGGGAGAGAACCAGGGCCACCACCTTGTGGTTCTGGCTTATGTGGGTACTGGGGAATTGAACCCAGGGCCCTAGGCACTGAAGGCAAGTGCCTTAACTGCTGTCACTCTCTTTTTTTTTGAGGAAAGGTCTCACTTGCTCCTGCTGCTTATAAGCTTCTAGATTCTTTCTCCTGACTCTACGCCCCCATCCCCCACCAACCACCACAGGTATGTGCACGCACCCCTGTGCTGAGGGTTAAACTCTGGGTCTGCAAGCCTACAAGCAAATGTCCTTCCTCAACAGCTTCCCTTACATACTAATTCTTTTTTTTAAAAAAAGATATTTTATTTAGTTGCAAGCAGAGAGGGAGGGAGAGAGGGTGCACCAGGGCCTCTCCCTCTTAAACTTCCCTTTCTGCATCTGGCTTTTCATGGGTACTGGGAAATCGAACCCTGGGTTGCAGGACCATCTCCCCAGCCTCATACTAACTCTTTACTGCAGCTTCCCATGACCTCAATTTCCCTAAGAATCCACGCAAAAGCTCGCTCAGAAATGGATTAGCCTGATCCACTCACCAATAGTGCAGATGATGCCGGTGTTCCTGGCAGTGATGGGGGCCGAGTCAATGTCCAGGCGGCACATGTGCTCCAAGAACGTGTCGGCCATGGCTGCGTGCAGCTGCTGGGTCTGAATGAAGGCGGTCCCGGCTTCACTGTGAGACTTCGGCATGGCTTCTGAGACCCTGGACCCAGGGGAATTAAAGGAGAGTTATCAGTGTGAGAGGAGCTTAATAAGCCGCTTGGCACAGAAGGTCGTTTCCGGCTTACACATTAACCTAATAACCACGCTCCATGAACAAGCCACAGGGAGGCCCGACACGTGCTGGTTATGTGGGTGCCCCTCAAATTGGCCAAAGAGCTCGTGTGACCGTGAGCCAGCTAGAAAGATCTCAAAACTTCCTACTCAATCAATGCACCTAATTCCCAGGGAGCCAGTCAGTGTAAGCATAAGCAGGTCCCCTTACAGGGGTGAGCACCCACTCAGACAGCTTTCGCACCAACCCTACGTATGACGTCACTAAAGCAGCTTCCACAAGAGCACATTGGGACCACTCTCCCAGCAAGCTTAGTACCTGGGAGTCTAGAGCTTTTATAGACCAGGTTGTCTTTAAACTATAAACATCTGTGTGGGTGAGACACGCACATGGTCTCTACCATTCTCACCCAAACCCAAAGTGATTGCCAACTGCGAAGACCCAGCCTCAGCCCAGGACGGCTTTTAGCTCCAGAACCACTAATCCCTAAGCACCACCCAGATTTTTTTCTTCAGCTTCTACTAGGCACAAGAATATGTCCAAGCTCCCTAACAAACAAAATAAGTGATTCTTGGACTGGAAGCAAAATACAACCAGAACCCTGAAATGCAAAAAAAATAAAAAATCTGTCTTCCAAGGACTATTTAACCAAAAAATGACAATCACACAAAGCAACTTGCAAACCTCAACAACACTGGAATGACTATTAGAATTATTATAACCATACTCATGAGTCGTGTGTTAACTTAAGAAAATTGGGCTTTCCCAATTAATCTTATTTGTTTTGGAAACAGTCCAAGCTGGCCTAGAATTCACTCTATGACTGTTGTTGACCTTGAACTATCCTCCTGCTTCACCTTGCTAAATGCTGGGATAAGTCTGCTTCCCTACCATCTTGATTCCCTTTCTAAGACAAGTAGAGTACCTCTCAGGAGCAGGAGCGTCTGCTCTGGGTAATTAACCACCCAGGTCACAACCCTGACCTTTGCTTTACTTTATTACTGACTTACAACTCAACTCGCTGAGCCAGTTAGCTAGCCGATTAGAGAAAGCCTGAAGAAAAATGAAGACACCCCTTCTCAAAAAAGTTCTCAGACCAACAAACTCTTCTAAAACCCTGAGCCTAAAGGCTACAATCACAGTCCAGAAACAAGTCCCTCCTCGTGCCTTATAAACTTAGGACCCAATTCTCAGAGCCCTAAACCCTAAATCAAGGACCCACCCCAATCTTGGCTTCCCTGGGTGGCTCAAGAAGGGTCTCCAAGACCACTGATGAGTGAAGGCAAACTGATGCCTACAAGGCCTCACCACTTTTTTTTTTGGAGGGAGGGGGGAGAAGGAGACAAGGTTTTGCCATGGCTAGCCTTGAACTCACAGCACTCAACCCTCCTCAGTCTCCTGAGTGCTCGATTACAGGCAGCTCAGAACAGAAAACTTTTCAGATGGGGAGGGAAGGTAGCTGGAAGGTAGTGGCCAGACCCAAAGTGATTGCCACTTTGAACACTGTTCATTCCAGTGTTTCCCAACTCCCCCAGCACTACCAAAACAACGTCACTCCTCTCCTCTGGGGACACACGGGGCTTTCTAGTTTCTGTTACCCAGTACTTGGAGACAGTGCAGTGTTCAGTACTTGGAGACAGTGCAGTGTTTGCTAATTGACTCGTCTATCTAATTTTCTTTTCTTTTTTTGTTTCTTTTTGGTTTTCTGAGGTAGGGTCTCGCTCTAGCCCAGGCTGACCTGGAATTCACTATGTAGTCTCAGGGTGGCCTTGAACTCATGGCGATCCTCCTACCTCTGCCTCCCAAGTACTGGGATTAATGGCGTGCACCACCACGCCCAGCTTCTAATTTTCTTAAAAAATATTTTATTTGCAAGGAGAGAGAGAATAGAATGGGCGCACTAGGGCCTCCAGCCACTGCCAACAAACACCAGATTCATCTGACACTTTATGCATCCGACTTTACATGGGCACTGGGAAATTGAACCTGGGTTGTTAGGCTTTGCAGGCAAACGTCTTAACCACTGAGCCATCTTTCCAGTTCCTATCCATCTAATGTAAGGTTTGTTACTGTATCAGAATCAATCATACTCCTTGCCTTCCCCAAATCTAGGATGCCCTGGACAACCGAGTCCTTACCCACTGGTAGTTGAAGCATGGCTAAACAAGCCCTCAGGGTTCTCAGTCAGACTGTGACAGCAACACCAGGCCACAAGCCACAAAGGCCTGCTGAGAGGGTCTCATCCAGTCTAAGGACTGAGCTGTGAACCCTGCCCGTCACATCCGCACGAGTGTGATGGAGTTAAGAACTCATTCTCCTGAAAAGCCAACTGCCTGTTCTTCCCAGACACAGGGTCTCCTTGCAAATTCCTGCTTGGAGCTACCGATCATCAAGTCATACCTTTGGGTCTCTGGGCCTGGGCTTCCGGTGACATACTGCTGTTTTTTTGACTCAGGGTGGCTCGTTGGCCCCACTTGGACAGACCGTTCAGAGCTGAGTATGGTTTGCCCTGGAGAGCTGTACAAGGATTAAGGTAAAAGCTGAGTGTAGCTAAAGCTCTATGGGGGTAATGGAGAAATTACTTTAACCAGTTATCCAGGTAGAAGCTGCTCTTAAGAGATTCAGCTATGATACAGAAAAAAAATAAGCAGGCACCCCAAGAAAATACCAAGAAACTAAAGAACTTGATCTCTCCCCCTTTTGGGGAAGAGATAGGAAATTAAGCAGTAAAAAACACCTAAGGATAATACCAAGTTAGCAATATATTATTCTGGGTGGCAGAATTAGAGCCAGTTTGTTCCCTCCTGATCAATTAAATTGTTTTGCTTTTGAGGAAAGGGTCTTGAACTCTCACAGCAATCCTACCTCAGCTTTCCAAGTGCTGGGATTAACAGCAAAAATCACACCTGGCTTTTGAAATGTTGTTTGTTGTTGTTGAAATGTTTTTATATGAAAAGTTGGAATTGTATGAATTATGAAGTTACATGTATCAACACACACTCCTCTGCCCGCCCTTCAGAAACACTCAGCTAAAATGTGGTGGAGTCATGTGTCCCCTGTGCCCCAGATCACAAGTGCCTTGCAGGGCACCTTCAATGACCCAGGAAGGTCAACCTTGATCCATTGAAAAACCTCAAAGCAAAAAATAAATAATAAATAAAAAAGGGGATATAATCCATGGAACAATTCTATGCCAAAAATCTGTTCATTACACACCCAAATCCAGTAAATTTCTTTCCTGTTTGGACTACTCTCAGGCTTGACAGGAAAACTTTTGTGTCCTGGTAGAGAAGGGCTGCCGCCAAGCAAATAGAGTTTCATTGGCCTCAGATACTTAACACGTCTCCAATTTTTGGCTACTGAACAGAAATGAGAAGGAAAATCCTTCAGCCTCAGCCCCCAGCTCACCATTTCTTTTCCCCCAAGGCTCTAAGGAGTGGCCTCCCAACTCAAGCTGCCCATGGCACCAACCACCTACCTAGGGCAGTGGGTAGAATGCCTTCTGTGACGGGCTCCCCTCTTACGGGCCAGACACCTGGATAAAACCTTGCCATGACATGTGGCCCCACCCATGCCAGGGTGACTCACGACTACATCCTCCTCCTCAGGAGGCACCAACATGCAGAGCCAACCTCCAGCAGGCAGCAGAAGCCTGGCGTGTCCACTGACAGCAGCAAACGCCACACCCAGGGACAGGAAGCTTACTCTTGGGCCCGAGGCCCTGCAGCAGGATCTTCACCAAAGCCATCTCTCCTCTGTGAGAAAGGAGACAGGAGCAGAGACCTCAGTCTAGGTGCCCGGCTCTGCCCTTTCCCATCTCCATCAAGGGCAGCTCCTGGCTCTTCACATCACTTTCCTTTGTGACATTCACAATGCTTTGGCTAGTCCTCAAACAGCATAGGAAAAAATAAAATAAAATAAGAACCACCCAAAACACGTCTCCTTTAGAATCGGCACTACTCCACCAATTGCATCTTCACAAAGGTTCAGATCATTTCTGCCCTGATAAAAACCATGCTGACCCAGGAGTCTACATCTATGAAAGACAGCAGGGCATTCAGTGATTGTATCAACAAGGCTAATATCCACCCAATAATGACAGCACTTTCTCCCTCCAAGGTCATTGGCAGTTAGCCAAGATTGTGTTCCTCCAGCAGCCATTAAAAAGTTTGTGCCACGATAAGACATCCAGGTCAGCCTGCTCTCTGGAAGCTCCCTTGCTCCAGACAGGACAGCTACAAGGAAGAATTTCCAAGATTGGCCCTAAAGGGACAATGGGCAGCTACAGTGGTACACTTTTAATCCCAGCACTTGGGAGACTTAGGAGAATTTCAAATTCAAAGCCAGCCTGGACTAGTGAGATCCTACCTTAAAAGAACCACCAAATAAAATATGAATTAAAAAAAAAAAAACAACTCTCCTGTTCATTTTTTTTTCAGTGACTTAACAGGTCCTACTTTAAATTTCACCCTGTGTGTGTGTGCATGTGGAGGTCAGAGGGTAAGTTTCAAGTTGGTCCTCACTTGTCCACTTCATTCGAGGCAGGGTTTCCTGCTTTACTGTTTTCTTTCCTTCCATTGGCTCATCCTGACCTTCCAAGAAATTCTCCAGTCTGTCCCCTAACTCTCCATCACTGGGATGACAGCCTACTAAAGCTTCCAGCTTTTTACATGGGTGCTGGGGATTGAACTCAGGTACCCAGCTTGAGCTGCGAGCACTTTATCCCCTGAGCAACCTCATCTCTTCTGCCTGGCAAATTCTTCTGAACTATGATGAGCTATAAGGTACAAAAGCTGATGTTACAGGACCTGCTCCCAGAAAGACCACTCTACTCAAGGGTAGAAAACTAACTCTTCACCAGGGAACTGCTGGAGTCTTCAAAGAACTGGTTTCAGCATGAAGGGGGTAAATGGAGAGAAACTTCTCTTGTGTTGGTACATGGTGCCCTCTTAATAGGTTGACCAGTGCATCTAGGCATGATGCCCACATTCTGGAAACTGCAAGGTCCCAGGACTGATTTAGGACCCTCCCGAGCCCTGTGCAAGCAGATGAGCAATGGCTCAGCATTTAAAGGAGTAGCGTCCTCTACAGCAGTTGAGGAGGGGGTGGGGAGGAAGGTCAGTGCTAGCTGACCAAGAGGGCTGACCTACTTAGTGTCTGCACATAGCTGTGTGCTGTTTTTTTGCATTAAAAGAGGAAAAAGCCCAAACCTGAGTACCTGTATTTCTACCACCTAGAAGAGAACACTAGATATAATTTTATACTTTCAAGAATACAAAAATTCTAATTTTGTAATTTTTAGTTTGTTTCTCCCCCAGCCCTCTCTGTCGCAGCTCCTGCCAGAGTTTTGAATCCTAGTTTATTTAAGTCTATACTGCCTTAAATTTTTTCCCATGGCCAAGCATGGTGGTGCATACCTTTAATCCCAGCACTTGAGAGACAGAATCAGAGGATCACTATGAGTTCGAAGCCAGCCTGCGACTACACAGTGAATTCCAGGTCAGCCTGGGCTAGAGCGAGACCCTACCTAGGGCCCCCTCCAAAATTTTTTTTTTCATGATGCAAGTTCCAGGCTAGCCTCGAACTTATCCTCAGCCTCAGGATCTGAGTGCACCATGCACAGCTAAAAAAAAAAATATATTTTTTTTGTTTGTTTTGAGACAGGGTCTCATGTTTCCCAGGCTGTCCTCAAACTCAATCCCAAAAATGACCTTTAACCTCTGATCCTCCAAAGCGCTAAGATTACAGTGTGGGAGACCACATGTGTTCATGCAGTAGTAGAGATCAAATGAGCTATATATATATCCTTAGTCCCAATCTGCTCTTCAGGTCAATGAAAGATGCTTGGGAGCTCCCTTCAGAGCTCTGTCTTTCCTGCAGACTTCAGTCAGTAATATGCTGGTCCACACTCCTAAACATTACAGCCAGCCAACTCTGTCCTAACACAGCTGATTTTGGTATCTGTCCCACCATAGCTCCAGACTTCCTTCTAAGCATGCTTGCTGACATCAGGAAAGAGAGACTTAGGGCTCCCAGGAGCTTAGCTGGTGGATAAAAGTGGGGGGAGGTGAGCCTCAGAGGCCTCCAGAGGCACTACAACCCAGCTCTCCCTCCTACGTGCAGACAGGCACACACCACCGCAGGGGCGTGGTCTCGCTGCACCGCTTGGTGGCTCTACCAGTGCCCCCATTGGTAGTCATACCAGAAGGCCATTAAGAGCCGACCAACCCCCACAACACACCTCCCCCAACTTCTTTAACAAAGACCAAAGTTATCCAGTCGGCTTGGCTCTTGGTGAAAACTGCAAATTCACAAAATGTATAGTAGTAGGAAGAAGGGTCTTCACACATTCTGTCATTTAGCTCTGTTCCCATCTGGACCAGGAGTGATGTGTACGTGATGACAATGCCCTGTAAGACCTTTTACCAAAAGCAGCAAGTGCACATCTCAAAGACCCTCACTAAGGCGACAATAAAACTCAGCTTTTGCAGCTCTTGTGGTGTGCCAGTTAACTCTATGGCTGCGGATATTCTCAGTGATTCAGAAGTTAAAGTAATGTTAAATGAGTCATTTTCCTCTACCTTGATCTCCATCTTAGCTCTTGGCCAACACATCCTGACTTGCTTCATAAAAGCTGAAGCAAAATAAACTAAAACTCAAGCAATAGGAGCCACTAATGCAAGAGCTGCATTTTTTTTTCCCCACCTTCCTGCCCATGGCTGTTTCCTCATTTCTTCCAATGCTTCTACATTAAGAAATTCACAGCTTTAAGAAAAAATGTTTTCCTGTGACCCCTTCACCCCCCCAATGTCACAATATTCAAGGCACACAAGGTATAAATTGTTTGAAGTCAGCTACCAAAATGTGAAATCACTCACTGGGGTTCTTAAAAATCTTAAAGTTCTTAAAAATCTGTAAGTCTTTCTAATGTAATGCTTAAAATGAAAACAGGTACATGCTAGATAGGAAAACACTGGCATCCATTTTTCTGGTTTTTGCTCATATAATAATTCAGAAAGAAGTTCACAGAAATCTTTTGTCATGTAGGGTATTTGTGCCCCAACTACTACAGAAGCCTCAGTCAGGAACACAGCTACTCTGCACCTAGGCTCTTAGCTAGTATAGAAAGTCTGGCCATTTACATTTAGTTGAGACATTTTTAATTGGGGAAAAACACAAGCCCTTTCATTATGACTCATTGAAAAGAGAAGAGAGACATTTTCCACTCACTCAAGGATGAGAATTTTCTCAAAAGCGGATAACTTGAAAGGCTGAGTCATCTTGCCCAGAGCCCCCAAAGATTCTGCTGATGGGCTGGTTACATACCCTTCCCCACAGAACAGCTTTACTGCTTTAACCACCTAACATCCCCAGGCCGCTAGGTACAGATTATTTGCTAACAATGCTACCCCAAGAGTCCTAACCTAGACCCTCCTCTGTACCCCTAGAAACTGGCCACTCCTTAAGTACCAGCACCAGGGGTGGTCAATTCCAATCCTAGCCTCTTATCAACCAGGAGGCTGAACAAGTTTTAGAATCTAGCATGGAGCAGAGCAGCCCAGGCTAGGATGAGGTTTCAATCTGGGTCCATGTGACTTCTGCCAACGGTTTGCCACCCCCCAGTTCTTTGTCTAAGATGACCCCTTTCTCCAGAACAAAGAACTGACGGCGGGAGAGGAGTTACAATGTAACATTATTAGTAACTTTATGTAAACACCTAACTAGGATCCCAGAGGGAACTGGTTGCCAGGCTATAGCCCTGGCTCCCAAAAAAAACCGTAGCGTGGATAGCAGGGATAAACCGCCTTAAACACAGGCCTTAAACTCTATTTTGGATTAAGTATTTTGTTCAGCGACCAAAAGGACGTCCGCATGTCCTTCCTTCTGGACATCTCACTAGATTGGTTATTGCGAAAGAGTATGCGACAGCGCGGTCACCTCGGTAAATTAATGAGTCGCACCAGATTATAAAAGCCCGTTTTTCAGCCCGGGATGACTCCCAGCTAGCACTTTCACTGTGAGTAGTACTTTATACTCACGAGCTATCAGTGTCCTGAGTGTGGAATAGATGATCAGACAGCTGAGTCATCTTTAAATAACCTTTATACTGGAAGGTGCTTTCCTGCTTCTGCAAACCCAGTGAGCTGTGCCACCTTGTTGGGGCCCCATCTTCCCTCCCTCACCCCCCAGCAGGAACCTCGTGGTCTGTAATACCTAGTGATATACGGTGCTTCCCTAATTAGAGCCAGAGCTCCGTGGGCTCTGACCATCCCAGTCAAGCTGATCTCTGGAACATCCCTCAACCCACAGGGCTGCAGTGAAGAAGAATGCCCACCCTCCTCTATAACCTGCCCCCAAGAGGGCTGTGCAGGATGCTACGTGCAGCGCGGCCACCTTGGGATGGAGTGATTTCTTGCAGGTCCTGTGTGGCCACCCTGCAAGGGACCTGGGCCGGACCAAGCTCCAGGGACCGGAGGGCAGCACAAAATAAGATCGCGCCACCGAAGCGGCCACGGTCACGTTACATAACCCACTCGCTGCATCCCCGCCGGCTCATCACTCATCCCGCGGGGCCACGCGGGGGTGTGGGGGGGAATCCAGCCCTTCCCGTCCCCAGACCACTGCACTTTGGACGATGGACCCCAGCCAGCACCGGAGAAGAGGGGACAGGACCGCGACCACGGGGGACGGGAAGCCCGCGGACGTGACCACAGCCGAGGGGGAGGGGCGGGGTCTGGACGGAGGGGAGGGGGATGCCGAGCTGCGGACGTGACTAGGATGGATGGGGGAGGGGCGGGCACGCGGAGGGGGCCAGAGCGCGGGAAGGGCCGACTGGCCCGATGATGGACCGGAGGGGACGAAACCCGGATAAGTTGTCTCAAGGACAGCACCACGGGGTAGGGGGTCATGCAAGCTGACGATGGGATGGAGGGGTCCACACTCAAGGGAAGGCGTAAGCACCGGAGAAGGCGGGGAGGGAGCGAAGGGGAGCAAGGATGCCAGGGAGATTTGGGATCCGAGCGAGGAGGTGTGGGAAAGCGGTGGCCGACCCCGCCAGACTTGTGAAGCGCAGGTCTTGGGCCAGGGTCGTGTCCCCCCCCCCCCGCCCAACACCAGCAGGAGCAGGATGCCCAGGACCCTGCGTCACCTCCCAGCCTAAGTGCGTGGGCAGCAGGCACGGCTGGGATGCGGCAGTGCCCGGGAGGGTCTCTGCGGAGCGCAGACGGGCCGGCCTCCAGCCCCGCTCACCTCCGACGTGCTCCCGGCTCGGCTGCGTGCACGATTACAGAAGCGAGACGATCGCGGACCGAAGCTCGAGTGGGGGGACCCGCTGCTTCGGCCTCAAGGTTATCCTGGGGCCGGGCCGCTGCGATCCCTCCGCAGTCCCGCCCCGCGCCCAATCCCGGCCGCCGGCAGGCCGCGCCCCGCCCTCCGCGTCCCCGCCCGGCGCCCGCACCTCCGGGAGGAAGCGCCGCGGAGGCGGGCCCCGCAGGTTCTCCTTTTGGGGAGAACTACATTCCGTGGCGGAAGGACACTTCTGAACACAATTACTGCATTGGCTGATGTGTTAGCCAATGGGGAAGTGGCGAGACGGCAGGACCCGCCCTCGCGTCCCGGACAACCCACCCCGAACCCCCAGACCCTCGGGCGCCCGGGCCACCTGTTGCCGCAGAACTCGGGTGTCTGGATGGGACGCTCTCTTTTGGCTCTCTGCCCAGATCACCCCGGCTACCCTGGCCTAACAGGACGGTGCCCAGATTTATGGGTTCCCGGGCTACATTCCTCCAGCCTCGCCCTGTGACTCCCCACCCTCTGGGTGCCCTCCCCAGAGCACCCTCGGAGGCTGAGTCGAAAGGGAAATCGGACGTTCTGGGAGCGGTAGATGGCACTGGGGCCGGGAAACAGGAAGAACTTGGGGGAGAGCAGTGTGCCAGACCCCGGACAAGGAAGGGCAGGTTGGGGCCGGGTTAACTTTCTGTAGGATTTGCAGTCCAGCTGAGTAAATGCCCAAGGTGTATAACTGACCACAAGGAAACAACCGAGGCAGACGAGCCAATAAGGATTACACACTTATTTTGTTTTCAGTCAAACCAGTCATGTATTTAAATCTGTGTTGTTGGAACTTTCCTTAACCTTTTTCTAGGAGGCATTTTCTAATCTCCCCATTGAGGTTTTTAACAGCCAGCGAAGAGAGCAGTTGTCAATTAGCTCAATCTCTTTACACTTGCATTTATTCAGTCAAGGTTTGAAAGCAGATACCATGTAACGAAGTTCAAAAAGTGAAGGACATCGCCAGCCCTGGTGGCACACGCCTTTAAATCCCAGCACGTGGGAGGCTGAGGAAGGCGGATCGCTGAGTTTGAGGCCACCCTGAGACTACATAGTGAATTCCAGGTCAGCCTGGGCTAGAGTGAGACCCTACCTCTAAAAACAAGCAACAACAAATCAGTAAAGGCCATCCTCTTAGTTTCTGCTCTAGAGGGGACAGAACCTCGACCACTACTCCAGCAATGGATCCTCATCCAGCATCTGAATCACAGGCCTGCATTCACTTCACTTCCTGTTGCTCAGGGAAGGGAGGAGAAAGTGACAGTTTAAAAGTAAATTTGCTTGTAGTGAAACAATCCTTTAATTTCTTCAGCAAGCTTTTTTGGAGGCTCAGTTGTAGGAAGTAAATGCTTGGTTACTAAGGTGACAGAGAACATGAAATTGAAAGAAAGGACACACCCCCAGGAGACTCAAATTCCTCCCTGTCCAGAGCATGAGGGTGGCATAAACGGACCACTCGGGCACCAGGGTTGGGGTTGGGGAGATCTGTGGACAGCGGTGCACACCACCAGTGACAGTAATGTAATCAGGACTAGGCAGAGTACACTCTATCGTGAAGTTCTCCATCTCAGTAGGAGCTGAGCTCACACCTGTAATCCCAGCGCTCAGGAGGATGAGGCCAGCTAGAGCTACACTGTGAGTTCCAATCTATACCAGAGAGTGAGACACAAAAACAATTCTAGATACAAAGCCAGGTATGTCCCAAGTCTGTAATCCCAGCGCTCAGGAAGCTGAGGCAGGACTGGAGCGGCCTGGGTTACAAATGAGAAAAAAATCTGGCTATGCTCCTTAGGTTGACCTGCATATATGTTAAGCCGTAGACATGATGGCACACTGCTAGTTTTAATGACCTGTCATAAAGATGCTGTGCATGAGACAGTGGCAGAAGTGGACTCGTTCACATTGGATTGTCACGTTGGCTTTAAAAGGGCCACTGTCTTGGTTTGCTGAGAAGCCAACACAGCAGAGCGAGGATAGGGTATATCTTATCTTTGTTCCAGTTCTAATCACTAGCCCTATGACTATCCTATAATTTAACATGTAGGAGAGTCCACCTCGTTACAAGTAAATTGAGGACAATCCCTGTTTCATAGGGTGGGGTTGGATCAGATGATTTTATGTGAATGAGTCCAGCATAGTGCCCAACAGGCATCTTCTTCCTTCAGTAACTGACTAGCTGTGGAAGGCATTGCTGGTGAGCAGTGCACATCTTTCTGAATTCAAGCTTGCCCATCTCTAAGCCTCACTAACAGCCCCAGGGCTGAAGGACACAGACTCCTAACTGTAAAGGAAGTCCTGTCACTGTGCTCACTGACTGGGTCAGAATGGGAGGGGAGAGCTGCTAGGTTCGATGGACTAGGGGGAAAGACTGCTGCTCTGCCTAGATGCTTGTCCAAGGGACCCCAGAATCTGGGTTTGACTGGCTTAAAACTCTTAACTCTGTAGAAGAGCTTGGACAGGGTGGTATGTCAGCAAACCATACTGAACCCAATCCTGGAGCTCCAAAAGGAGCTTTAGCACTGGGGAAATGGTGAGATTACAGGCTTTCCCCATCAGTCTTGTGACTTTTTGACTCTGAAAAGTTATTTCTGGGGACAGGTTGCTAGAGTACCCCACAGGCCTTGATGTTAGGCTGAAAGCAGAAATACTTAGCATTTTTGACTAATTTGATCCTTGGAGAAGTTAGATCAACTGGACTAAATTATCTTTTAATTTTTATTTATTTGCAAGCAGAGCAATATAGAGGCCGAGAGAATGGGCACATTAGGGCCTCCAGCCACTGCAAACAAACTCCAGATGCATGTACCACTTTGTGAATCTGGCTTTACATGGGTACTGGAGAATGGAAACTGGGTGTTAGGATTTGCAGTGTCTCAACTGCTGAGCCATCTCTCCAGCCCTATAATTATTTTTGAGGCAGTCTTACACTTCAGACTGATCAGAAACTCACTACATAGTCCAGGCTTGCTTAGAGTTATCACAATCCTCCTGCCTCAGCCTCCCAAGTGCTGGGATTATAGGTGTGTACAACCATGTTCAGCAGGCCTTTTTATTCTATGCCTTCTTCAGACTTCTAAAATGTCTTCAGGTCTACTACAGCAGCATACCAACCCCTACTTCCCCAACCCTGGAAAGAAAATCTGGGCTTTTGAGTTAGGGATAGAGAGAAAATGTTATCTCTCTATGGAGGACGAAACACTGAGCTACACGTGGAAGTCAGAAGAGGGTACTGGAGGCCTGTCCTAGGGATGGTAAATGAATACTTAAAGCGTTCTGGATACAACTGTGTATCTTGGTTTTCTCAGGCTCTTGCAAATTTCTGCATCAGCACTTAGAAGCAGGAAGATAAGACCCAGGAGTCTTTTTATTCCCTCTGTGAACTACTGCTTCAGCCAAGGTGACCTTGTCACTCACCATGACCTCCAACAACTTTTCTCCAGCCCAGAAATGCAATGACTCCATGGAAAAAGGCGTGTTAACATAGAACCACTCCCTCCAACCTTAGTCAAAGCTCAGGCTCCCAAACATCCAAGTGGAGAGTAGAACTTATTCCCCAAGTAGTCTGCCTGGGCATTTACTTGTCACCTTGGAAACCCAAGGGAATGGATACACACACACACACACACACACACACACACACACACACACACACACACACACACACACACACAGTGTGGGATGAGACAGAGAAGGGGTGTCAAGATTTAAAGACCAGGGACAAACCATGGACAAGTGCACTCCTCCCTCCCTGGAAGTGCTGCAACAGCTCCGCCTATCTTGCTCTTAAAACCATTGCTTACCCAGGGTCTGTCCTGACACACTGGCTGCCAGCTGCCTGCTGCCTGCCTTAATCACCTCAAGGCCAGCAGGAACTAAGGAACCACAGCTCCTCTTCTAGGCTAGATCCTCCTGTACAGTGAGTGCCTCAGGGTTTTAACCTAGAAGCCAGCATCTCTGTCCCCATAGTGGGGTGGGGAAGGTTGTCTGAAGCTAACCTTGAGGAAAGTCCCATGCTCCAGTGAGGCCAATGCCCCTTCAAATGACCTGGAACCTACCTGGTTCCCATTCTGGGCTTCAAGGGGATTATGTGACCCATGCAAGAAGCCAAGACACTTGGACTTTCATCCAGAATAACCCTATGAGAAGCTGGTAAGAAACCCAGTAATGACTCAGCACCACACTCCTCTCCCTCTTCCAGGCAGAATGAAAGGCAGAAGCAGGCTCCGCCCCAACTGATGACCACATTCTTACCACAAACTGAGTCATGGCTACACCCAGCCAGTATGGAAATTTACCAGGAAAGGAGGGAAGGTTAAACTCAAGGAGTTTTAGAGTTCTAAATCCAAAATCTCAGCCATCTATTCCCTATCTCGAACAAACTGGGGAAAATGTTTTTTTCCTGACCCAATCTCTAACCAAGCAGCTCCAAACAAAGTGAGTTCACTTGAGTCCAGACCATGTGAAGGTAGGCTGAAGCATCCTGTGTGCTGGGTGAAGAATGCTGCCTACCAACTCACAGCAGGCTGGGAAAAGGGACAACTCTCCCTCAATTCTCTCTTTTGTGGGAGAATTCCTCTCCAGAAATTCAGGGCCCTATCTAGAAAATTTCTCTGCAATGAAGGTATTCATGTCAGACAGGTTTTCTTATAGTGCTGAGGATTGAACAAGAGTTTGTACATGCTAGGCAAAGGTGTTACCACTGAACTAAAAGGCATTGTTGTGTTGAGTGGGGTTTTAATTAAAACTGTTACCTCATACATGTTTTGAATTCTATCAGGCATGATTATCTGTAGCTTATGAGTGTCTCAAATCAAAATGCCCTCCAGCTTTTCATTCAAGCACAATAAAATGGTGTGATTTCATTTCATTCAAGCACTATGAAACGGTGCATGTGATTTTATTGACATAAAAAGACCACTATTAGCCGGGCTTAGTGACACAGCACATGTCTTTAGTGCAAGCACTCGGGAGGCAGAGGTAGGAGGATGGCCATGAGTTTAAGGCCACCTTGAGACTACATAGTGAATTCCAGGTCAACCTGGGCTAGAGCAAGACCCTACCTAGAAAGAAAAAAAAAAGACCACTATTTTTTTTTTAATTTTTGGTTTTTCGAGGTAGGGTCTCACTCTAGCTCAGGCTGACCTAGAATTCACCCTTTAGTCTCAGGCTGGCCTTGAACTCACAGCGACCCTCCTGCCTCTGCCTCCCAGGTGCTGGGACTAAAGATGTGCGCCACCACACCCGGCTTTTTTTTTTTTTAATGGAACACTATAAATCTAGCTTAGCTCTTTGGTTTTTTCAGGTAATATACACTGCTTTTCCTTCCTCATTCCATCACTTTAGGACTTGCCATGTCAGATACTTAAGTTGCAACTAGGAAAAATCTCTTTAAAATTTCTGAAATTGCCAAACCATGTTGTCATTCTGGACACGTGAGCACCATACACCTAGTTCAGCTGGAACGCCAGTGGGAGCTGAATGAGAACTTCTGGAGAAGAGTTAGGAGCTCATGTTCTAAAGTTGAGAAGATCTAGTTCACGGCCCAGCATTTTCACGAGCCAAAGATGTCTAGAGAAAACATGTCTTCAGGCTCTGCTGTCAGGAGTAAATGAAACAAGTATTTACAAAACTTGAAATGCTATATAGCACAGAACCAGACTGTGAGTTCTGGAGTCAGGCTGCTACTGCCTGCCGGCCATGGAATATGGCACACTGCTTATCCTCTGAGACATTTTTTTATCTACAAAATAGGAACAATAGCACCTACTTCATAGGATTGCTATAAGAATGAGTCAATATATGTTGAGAGCTTATAATAATGCCAAATACATAGTAATATAAAGGGTTAGGAAATTATTAGCTTAGCAAAATGCCCGGAAACTACCTAGTAAGAACTAAACTGTTAGCTATCTCTAGCACTGTACGGTATGTCAGAAATGGCTTCCCTGGAAGGAGGAATTCAGGTCTGAGGGGGCTCACTGATCTGTAAACCAAGAGCCAGAAGAATTTAAAAATGTTATCCTTGAAAAGCTAGACTTGGCTTAACATGGTGGCACGCGCCTGTAATCCTAGGATTTGGGAGGTAAAGGCAGGGAAGATCAGCAGTTCAAGGTCATCCACAGCTAAATAGTTGAGTTCAAGACCAGCCTGGGCTCTATGGACAACCTATCATTTAAAAAAAAAAAAAAGGACAAAGAAAAATGCTAGTCTTTTAAAATACTTTGTGGTATTTTCTAGGCTAATATTCCTTTCTTCATAAAATATTTGGAAATGGTCAACATATCTTGGCTATGCTTAGAATTAACTAAGCATTTTGGGTACATGGAGCATAGCCTGAAAGTCCAGAGCCTCATTCAGTGAAAGAAACACAAATTTCTCAGAAGGTTAGAAAGTAGTAAAGATGACAGTGGTTTAGAACACCTATTTTATTTTTATTTGCGTGTTTGTGTATGCACAGACATGCTAGGGCCTCTTGCTGCTGCATCTGGCTCATGTGGTGGCTTAGGGAACTGAACCCAGGGTGACAGGGTTTGCAAGGTGTTTCATCTGCATAACTGATATTGGCAAGCAAGTGCCTTTAACCACTGAAGCATCTTCCCAGCCTTAGCTGGCCTTTCTTTCCCTGCTCTCTTTCTTTCTGTCCCATTCCCACCATCCTTGTCTTTTTGTGGTGCTGAGGACTGAACCCAGGGCCTCATGCATCATAGACAAACACTTTACCAGTGGGCAATATCCCCAGTCTAGCCTGGCCTTTCTTTAAGGAGTGGAAGTTTGACTTTTTTTTTTTTTTTGGTTTTTCGAGGTAGGGTCTCGCTCTGAAGTTTGACTTTTAAAGGTCCATCCCAGCAGAATTTGTTTCTTCAACACCTTTACAAGCCTTTAAGAGGAATATATTCTAGTTGGGTACAGTAACACACACCTGTAGTGAGGAGAAGCCAGGAGGATCACATGAGCCTGGGATTTCCAGACCAGCCCAGGGAGTTTAGCAAGTTAGAAACCAACTCAATTTTGTGAACCTGCTAGCTCTCCCCTCACCTTACTTATCTAAACCAAGGAAAAAGTGAGGAGAAAGATTAGGTACCCAGACCTTGAGAGACAAATGGGGTGGGGTAGATTTTATTAGGAAAAAAAAAAAAAAGAGTTGCCCTGAGGGTATGAAACTGAGGCTGCTCTGGCCTCAAAGGCCTTTTAAATCTTAACAGGAGTCATTAGTGGTATTTTCATCCTATATGTTTCATCTGTATAACTGATAAAGCCCCTCCCCCTTTATTTTTGGTTTTTCAAGGTAGGGTCTCTTTCTAGCCCAGGCTGACCTGGAACTCACCGTGTAGTCTCAGGGTGGCCTCCTACCTCAGCCTCCTGAGTGCTGGGATTAAAGGCATGCACTGCCAAGCCTGGCTCTAAATTTCCATTCCTTCCTGAATCTTTTAATAAAAACACTGACAGATCTGTAGAATACAAAACTACACAGACTCAACTTTGACCTCATGAAACCTAAATCGTCCCATCTCTCAGGATATTCTATTCCCCACCCCACCCTAATATCTGGGGACTTTCAGGAGGTGCTGAGCCAAGGCTAGTCAGACCACAGTGATCATATCCAGTCCACAGCACCTTCCATTTTATTGTTTTATTTACAAACAGGGTGAAGTCAACTGGGCAAATCAGGGGTGGAAGTCAGTCAGGCCATCCAAATGTGGAGTGGTTCCTGGGTCGATCCCCACCATGAAGGCTGCCTCTTCTATCCTTTTCCTGCCCCTTGGCAATGGCCCCGAAATTCCTCAGGGCAGCCTCACCTGCTGCTCCTGAGCCCTTTGATGAGGGCAGATGGATACGAGGAACAGGGTGGTATGAGGGCTAGGGCCCTCTCAGTTTGTGTAAACCTGAGTTCCGATCACACGCATGATTTCCTTCTGAATCTTGGGGTCCTGAGTATTAATGTTGGCATCGCCCACCTGACCATCCTCATATCTGCCAAAGATAGGGCAAGTGTGAGCATAAGAGGAACACCACCAGAATGTTAGCTAGCAAAATCATCTTTCAGTGTGTGGCCAACCCATCCCAAAAGTTGGCTTTTTGTTACTACTGTTAAGCAATAAAAGATTCCTTGAAACAGACCCCAATGATTTGTTCTCATCCCCAATGAAAAAGTCCCAATGCCAGTAAACTTGAAGATAGCAAGGGACAGGTCTCTTCCCTAGTCATCACATTCCACACCACCACCTCGCTCACCACTCCTCAAGCAATCCCAAGGTCCCTTTCAGACTTACACAAAGAAGAACCTTGTGCAGACATGGTCGGACACAGGGCACACCCAAATGTTTCCATGCTTCTGGAGGTCCTTCGATGTGATCACTAGGAGACAGAAGCCAGAGTCAAGGCATGGAAGGGAAGACACAATGCTTCAACAACACTTTTGACTGTGCCATGTGCCAAAGGTGCACAAGAAATAAAGACAGAACTAGGGAGCTACTTACCTTCACAAAGTGCTATACAGTTTAGATTCCGACTCTGCAGGAACCTTGACTGAATGGATCGGGTCTGAAAAAGAAGCAAGCAAGAGAACAGAGCCAGGTAGGGTTAGAGCATTTGCCAGAGGTCCTTAGTGGGTGAAGATATAGAGAGGATTTCCATTTTGAGAGCTCCCAGCCACCCTCCAAAAGTTTGCTTTCCCATCGTCAACCTTGGATGGGTGTTTCTGCTTTTATCTAAATGCAGCTTCTGGCCTCATATTTAGGACAGAATCAGCACAGGACTCTAGAAGTGTGTTCACTTTATGGCATGCCTGATAATTTCAAATGACATAAAAATACCCCAGTTTCCCTGTCTCCCCAGCCATCTTTGTAGCCAGTACTAGCCCCAGGGAAGGGTGCTAACTCAGGACAGTCAACAAAAAATACCTGGGGGATGGTATTCATCCTATTATATCTCTGCACCAGCTCATCCTTGGAGGGCATCCTGTGCTGTCCTTTTCCCATTCCTGTTATAGAACAACAAACTCAGTTCATCCATCCATTTCTTAAATAGTTACTGAAGTCATATATGCCAGACACTCAGCTAGAGACACTTCTTGGTAACACAGTGGTAAATAAAACATGTGCCTGCACAGAACTTCATCTGGTGCAGATTACAGATAAGGAACAAGGAATAACACAGTACAGTGAGTGTTGTGATGGCGAGATAGAGCACTATGTGAACCAAACAGGAACCTAACCCACAGGTTTGAAAAAACAGCTCAGTGCAACAATACTCAAAACTTCAGGATTAGGAAGAATTAGTAAAAGGAGGGAGTATGCTAGGTAGGAGCAATAAGATACAAAATGCTTAAGGGAAAGATAGCCAAGTGACTTCATTGGTGTGGAATAGAGTGAATGAAGAGTGGCAAGAAATGATGCAGAAGATGGATGCTAAAGCTGGATCAGGCAGGCCTTACAGGCTGTTAAGGCAACCTTATCCTCAGAACACCTGGGAAACCACTGAAAGGTTCTAACATGGGGGACAACATATGGTGTGAGCCAGTGAAGAGGGGCCAAGCAGAACAGGACATAAACACCTCAGAATCAAGTACAGACTGGCAGACATGAGTGAAAGGAGCGCAAGCAAAACAAGTAAAACTTGCTCCAGTTTTGAAGTTACCTGAAGAACTGACCGTTCATTGGGGGAAAAGCAGAAAACAGAGCATTTCCATTATGATTAACTCTTGACAGGTAATCACAATGGCAGCTCCTTAGAAAATCTTCCCAGACTTGAAGAAGATATATCATCGCCTTCTAGTTTCTTCATTATCTAACTAGTCCGATATCATCCTTATCGCACACTGAAGGGGCCTCATTTGCATAGACTGAAGCATGAGCCTTCTTAGATATAAAATAGGACCTGTACATCTCTACCCTAAACTCTTTTTGGCCTGAGATTTCAGTCTCTCTTCAGCTTTGGCTTCACCCCAAACCCACCATCATCAGTTAGGAATGCACAAGCAGGTGACCAAGGAGCAGGGTTATCATACCATTCTACTTCCAAATTTTCCACTATCACAACTCTACTCTGCTTAAATACTTGGTTTTGTAATAGTCATGGTACTGGGGGCAGGGGGAAGCAAGCTGTGCATCCATCATGAGATAAAGAAATCTCACAGTCAATTTATGGCCTAAATAAAAACCTCAGCGTGAACTGCCAATTCCTTCCTCTTTCATAGCTCTGCTGTCACCTTCTCCATGATCCTTAACAAGGCTCAGGACCGCATGCAAACACCATGACCTCAGTCAACATATTTCAGTGCCAAGGTCCTGAGAGAAATTCCCATTCAGGTTCTACTCCAGAGGAAGCAGATGGAAGGATAAGAATAATTTGAGCCAGGACACATACCTTTAATCCCAGCACTCAGGAGGCAGAGGTAGGAGGATCACCGTGAGTTCGAGGCCACCCTGAGACTACATAGTGAATTCCAGGTCAGCCTGGACTAGAGTGAGACCCTACCTCAAAAAAAAAAAAAAAAAAAAAAAGTCTGTACAGACTCCTAGGTCCCATCTGGTAACTAAAGGTATTCAGACACTCAGTAGCTTAAAAGGCGGGGAACGGAGGGGGTAAGAGTGAGGAGCAGGGGGCAGTGGGACAAGACAGAAGGAATCTAGGGGTACTAAAATCAAAGGGAATATGAGAATTTAATTGGAGGAATGATGCTCAGGCTTGATCAAAGATAAAAACCAAAAAATCTTGACAAAGAAGCCAAAAAAAAAAAAGACTACCTCAACCTCCTACTTTGGGTCTGAAGCACATGATGTTAAGATTCATTCACACATTCAGTAAATTTGTATTGAGCACTTACCCTGTGTGGATCCACATAATGTTTATTCCATGACATGTAATCATTTGTTAATAGGACAATAAATAACTAGAGACCCAATCTGAGAACTTAGACTCTAAGTGGCATATCTAAAAGTAACCAATACTCTGAAATTTAGGTTCTATTTACTTTGCAATAGTGGAAATTGAGCCCAGGGCTAGCACATGCTAGACAAGTGCTCTACCACTGAGCTGTAACTCCAGCCCAAGGTTAAGCATTCCTTTGTGGATTTTTTTTAAAGCTAAAGATTTGTCTAAGTTATTTCACATTGACGTCATACACTTTTGTTGCTGAACAGTCTAGTGTGACTGCATCAAAATCTACTTGTCCACTCTCCTGGTGCTGAGCATCTGAGCTGCCTCCAAGATCCGCTGCTGCACACAGCTGCAGTGGGCATCCTGCATATCTCTGGGTGTGCATATACAGGAATGAAATGCTCTGTCAGTGATAAACACTGCAACATTATGAAATGACTTCAAATTATTTTCCAAAACAGTTAATTTAACTCCTTGTAGAAATAGAGGAGACCCTAATGATCATAACCTGTGGATATGTAACCAGAGCAACCAGAGGAAGCTGTGTTGGCCCACATGGGTGCTAAGTGGTAAGTCACTCTGCCTTAATTTTACTACCCTCTAGGGGTTAAACAGCTTTTCATAATGGGGGGGGGGTTCTTCAGTGAAATGATCATTCATATCATTTGCCTGCTCCTTTTTCAAATAGTCTTATTTGCAAAGATTTGGTTTTTTTTCACTTTTCTGGACAAGGGATTAAATACAGGTTTGGTGTATTCTCTACACTGTACTACATCCTGAGCCCTTTTGTATAATATTTTGTAATAAAATCTTACTAAATTACTCATGTTATCCTTGACCTTACTATGTATACTAGAAAGACTGTAAACTTGTAATACTCTTGCCTTTGCTTCCCAAGTAGCTAGGGTTACAAGTGTGTGCCACCACATCTTGCTAAGTACTTGTAAGAACATTTTTATTACTGATCACCTGTGGTTATATGGTAACACATGCCTTCTCCTAGCAAGTAGTTCATCTGCCCTTTCTGTAAGCTATCTTTGATGAATGGGGGCTTTTTAAAAAAAATTTATTTTATTCATTTTCAAACAGAGAGAGAGAGAGAGAGAGAGAGAGAGAGAGAGAGAGAGAGAGAGAGAGAGAGAGAGAGCGCACCAGGGCCACCACCTTGTGGGTCTGGCTTATGTGGGTACTCGGGAATTGAACCAGGAGCCTTAGGCACTGGAGGCAAGTGCCTTAACCGCTGAACCATCTCTCAAGCCCCTGAATGGGGGCTTTTAATTTCAATGGTCAAACCTGCCAGTGATTAGTAATCCCACCTTTTCTATTCTCTGGAAGATTTTTAGATAAAATAATTTGCTCCTTGAAAGTTTAAGACCTATAAAACTACCTGGAGACCTGGAATAACTCAGTGGTAGGCAGGGCCTTACTTATCATGCTTAAGTTCTCTAGTACCAGAAACAATCCAAACCCATAAGTACTATTTGGGCTTGGTGGCTAAAGCTTTCTCTTTCTCTCTCATCTTCCCTCAGCAACCACTGACTGCCTATAGGTCCTCCGAGAGAGAGGTAGGGCTTCATGAGCCCTCTCCTTAATTTCTTTCAGTATTTTATTTTTTTTCTGGAAAAATTACCAAAGGCTTCAAACTACTGGTATGATACTTACAGAATTCTCTTACTAGCTCTTTAAATTCTGGCATGTCTGCAGGCATGCTGCCTTTTCTGTAAGTGCCTTCACCGCTGAGCCATCATCTCAGCCCACGTTGCCCTTTTTATGTTTTGTTAAATGCATGTCTCCCTCTCTCTCTTTCCGTGTGTGTGTGTGTGTGTGTGTGTGT
>PVHP010011948.1:0-33063 GCA_004024765.1 Zapus hudsonius
TGCAACCTAGTCTAATGCTCTATCAGCATGAGCTTAGACTGTTTCTGAAGTTCCCCTTCTTCTATCCTTCTCATTGTCACTGTTATTACTCTGTGACTATTTATGTCCCCCCATTTTTCTTCTCCTTTACTGTTTCACTCACCTCTAATGGCATCCAACCATCTTCACAAATGTTATACCTCTGTAGCCTGTACTCTCCCCTAAGGTAATGGAAGCTTATCCACCTACCTACAGAGGTGTTGACCAGAATCATAGTTTATAAAGAGCTATCTTGTAAAGCCAAGAGAATTAAAAATTAAATCCTGGTATATATATTTTTTTATGCCTGTAGATTAGTGCTTCTCTCACATTTGATCAGAGAAGCTTCTTTTCACAACTGGTGGTGACTACTAGGGAGACTCAAAATTCACCAAAGTGCTGAGAATCAGTCACTATTGTGTTATCAGCACTAAATGAGACCTCCATTTCAAGAACTCCAAGGGTCAGGGAAAATTGTGAGAGGATAGGAAGAATGTAAGAGCCAGAGGAAGGAAAGGAGTACTTTGCAATACCTTACTCCAGATGTGAAGAGGTCATTGCATTCATGACCTCAAAGTGACTATCACTACCTACACAGGAAAAGACCTGAACAATAATGGGCCCATCAACATTCCTTCATAGATGATGGAGAGGCAGGTAAACATCAAAGTAGAAGAGAGACTAGTTGGAAAAGAAAGAAGTTGTATGCCAGGCATGGTGGTACATGCCTATAATCCCAGCAGAGGCCAAGGTAGGAGGATGCTATGAGCTGTGAGGCCAGCCTGAGATTACTTAGTGAATTCCAAGTTAGACTGGGCTAAAGCAAGACCCTCCCTCCAAAAAACAAAGAAAGAAAGAAGAAAGGAAGGAAGGAAGAAGATAAGAGAATGAAGAGAAGAGAAAAGAAGAATAGAAAAGAGAAAGAAGATGATTAGGGTAAGAGGGATGGGGAGGGGGCATAAGAAGGTAATCGGAGAGAGGATTATAATCAATACATTCTGTACACATATGAAATTTGTCAATAGAATGGTTTAAAAAATAAATTCAAAAGGGGCAAAAAAGGCAAGGGTCTATCCACCCTGCCTGTGCTCACCACTGCATACAAAGTGCAGATTTTGAAGGTCAGATCTGGTGCTCTATTACCACACTGGGATTTGCCATGGCCTCAGGGTCCTTCTTAGCAGAGCTATGCAAGAAATGTTTAGTGACCAACATACAATCAGACAAACTATATTTGCCCATCCAGAGGGGGCATGTTTCTGAGTTTGCATATTACAAAATGTTCCACGATGCATTCAGCCATCTACCCACACCACAGATGTCTCTCTCTGGGCCTTGTAACCAGTTCCTCTTCCCCAGTGTGAGAGCTAAAAACAATACTTTAATCATAGCAGCTTCTATTAATGAGCCCATGTTGTGTTAGGCAAGTACAGATTTGTATACATCACCTCAATCCTGAAAACAGGACAAGAAGTAGAAATTGCACATATGGAAACCATAATTTAGTTTAAACAGTTGTTAAGTTCATGCGTGGAGTAAGGGAAAGATCTGGGATGGGATTCAGGCCTTCTGACTTTTAAAACCTTGTCCAGACTATCCCATGTTCTGACTCCAGCAGCTTAAAGTACAGAATGTCATCACCTCATATTCCCCAACTCCTATGAGGCTGAGATATCATCACAGCTCTGCAGAGAAATCAGACCACTTGATTTCATTAAGAGAGTATAAATATAAGCAGTTAAATATATGTATTTAATAAAGACTTGTACCTAAATTATAGAGGCCTGCCTACTTTGAAAAAGTAATTTTCAGCTTTCAGTCTACATATCTGTATTGGTTGCTGCAACATAGCTTATCAAAAAATTCACATAGAGGAGGTGCAGAGCAACATGGCCGATGAGTAACAGCCTCGCCAGGACACTCCCATTAAGATTTGAGTTTCCAGCTGGGATCCAGACTCAGGACCCCAGCATGCCAGGACCCAAAGCATACCCCCCCACTCCCTAGCTCCCACACCAGCCTAGAAGGGGTTCCCCAGCTGCTCTCTGCTCTTCAGAGGAACAGAGAGTCGCCCCTCCCCCAACACAAGCTCCTGCCATCACCTATTGTCTCCTCCCAGCAGAGTCCTGACCTGAGCCCTTGCTGCTGGGCACCCTTCCCTTCTGGGGCCCTTTCTCTCCCGGAGCCCCTTCCCTCCTGCGCAGTGCCCGATCCTTGGGTACATATGTCTCTCAGACCAACCAGAAAATGCAGGCAGACGCTGGTCTGTAGGCAGGCAGACCTAGCCAGGTTCCCGGATGCCCACACCAGACTGCAGCTGCTGGGCAGGGCCAGGACTCAGGCAATTACCAGGGACCCCATGCCACTGCCAGGAAGGCACAGGCCAGGTCCGGTGGGTACCAGGGACCCCACACCACCTCTGGGAAGGTACAGGCTGGCTCAGGGGGGTATCAGGGACTGCATGCCAATCCCGGGAAGGCCCAGATGGGCCCAGGGTATACCGGGGACCACACGCCACCACCGAGCAGGCACAGGAAGGCTCAGGTGGGTACCAGGAACCCCGCTCCACCACTGGTAAGGCTCAGAAGGATGCCAGGGTCCCCGTGCCACTGCCGGGCAGGCATGGGCTGCCGGGTGGGCACAGACACACTCAGGCAACCTCAGGCGGGGACCCTGCACCACTGCCAGGTGGGCACAGGGAGGCTCAGGTGGCCTCAGGCGAGTTCCAGGAACCCTGCACCACCACATAACTGCCTAGCAGGCACAGGGCAGCCTCAGGCGGGTACCAGGAACCACGAACCATTCCATAAATGCCAGGCAGGCACAGGCAGCCTCAGGCAGGTACCAGGAACCCCATGCCGCCCCGCAGCCACCAGGTACGAACAGGTGGCCTCAGGCGGTCCCAGGAACCCCGCGCCACCCCAAAACTGCCAGGCAGGCCCATGCCAGTCTCAGGCTGGTCCCACAACCCGCAGCCTTGCCTGCAGGCTCACTCCGTACATGTGCAGCCCTGCCTACACCCACACCAGATTGCGAATGCAGCACCATCCGTGGCCTATCCTGTAGGCTCCTGCCATAGGAGCACAGCACAGCCAACACACTTGCCAGCAGGTTCCATTCTGAGGGCTCACCCCACCTACAGCCCTTCACACACATGCAGGCACAGCTTCTCTCTGCAGGTGCATTGGATTCATACTAGCCACACTAGTCAGCCCAGCAGCATATCTGAGGGCACATACAGTCCCAGAAAAACAAGTGAGTGCCCAACCTTGCCTGTGAAATCCAGAACACACCCCACTCACACCACTCAGGATAACTCAACACAAGGATGCCCCCCAATCCCTCCAAGAGGATCCACAATGGGCAGAGCACAACACAAGAAGAATATACAAGCTGAGTGCTACACACCAAACCCACCATGTCCCAACTGGAAAGTCAACAGTGAAACTATGAAAGAAGGAGTAGAGTTGCAAGCACATGATGAGATGACACTAATTCCAGACAAAAGTGACATGGATCAAATGAAGAGGCTATAGATGCAAATAGAAGCAAGTATTGAAAATCACCAAGCAATGGTACATAGCCAACTCACAAGCTTTGTCACCAGGCTTAATATAATTGATGAGATAAAGATGGACTTAGGTAAATCAGTGTCTGAACTAAAGGCAAAGTAGCAAACAGAAGAACTCAAGAATCAGCTAACCAAACTGAAAGAAGACATAAGCAAATTTAAGAATGTGTATCAGGAAACAGTAAGTAAGTCAAACCTTGAAATGAAAACACAATTCAACATAAAGATAGAAGCAATTCAAAAGCTGTATCAGAAAACTAGAACAAAACTGAAATAATTTAAAAACCTCTCTAGAATCCCTCACCACTAGGGTCAATAACTGAGAAGATAGATCCTCAGAAATAGAAGATAAAACAGAAGAGAATGATAGGGAAATAAAAAACCTGAATAGGTTCAAAAAAGCATGTGAACAAAATATGAGAGATCTTTGGGATACCCTTAAGAGACCAAATCTCTGGATCATGGAACTACCGAAGGGGGAAGAAAGTCAGACAAAAGCAAAGAGAATATATTCAACATAATTATTGAACAAGACTTCCCCATTTTAGTGAAATAATTAAGATCAGGGCAGAGATCAATGAAATAGAAACCAAAAAGCAATTTTTAAAATTGATGAAACAAAGAGCTGGTTCTTTGAAAAGATAAACGAGACTGACAAACCCCTAGCCAACCTAACCAAACAGAAAAAAACAGGGCCCTAATCAATAATATTAGAAAGGAAAATGGTGAGATCACAACAGACACCAATGAAATTGGAAGAATCAATAGGTCTTACTTCCAAATCCTATACTCCACAAAGCTAGAGAACCTGGAAGAAATGGATGAATTCCTGGACAGTTATCATCTGCCAAAGCTAAATCAGGAGCAGATAAATTTCCTAAATAAGCCTACCACATCCACCGATATTGAAAACGTAATTAAAAATCGCCTCAGAAGGAAAAGTCCAGGTCCTGATGGATTCTCAGCTGAATTCTACCAAACATTCATCATAGAACTGAAACCACTCCTTCTAAAGCTCTTTAATGAAATTGGTGAACATCGAATTCTTCCAAACTCCTTCTATGATGCTTGCATCACTCTAATAACAAAACTGGACAAAGATAAATTCAGAAAAAAACTATAGACCCATATCCCTGATGAACTTAGATGCAAAAATTCTCAATAAAATCCTCGCCAACCGAATCCAACAACACATACAAACTATTATCCACCTTGATCAGGTAAGCTTCATCCCAGGAATTCAGGGTTGGTTCAAAATAAGGAAGTCAACAAAAAAATCCAGCACATTAATAAACTCAGCCACAAAATCCACATGGTTATTTCAATAGATGCAGAGAAAGCCTTTGACAAAGTTCAATAACACGTCATGATCAAAACACTTCAGAAACTTGGAATAGAAGGCCTATATCTAAACATAATAAAGGCCATATACAAATCCCCTAAAGCCCAAATCATACTCAATGGGGAAAGAATCAAGGAGTCCCCACTAAATTCTGGAACAAGACAAGGGTGTTCACTTTCTGCACTGCTCTTCAACATAGTCCTTGAAGTTCTAGCAAATGCAATGAGACAGGAAAAAGACATAAAAAGGATATAAATTGGAAAGGAAGAAGTGAAACTATCCCTTTTTGCAGAGACATCTTATGTTACAGACCCAAAGAACAGTATCATTAAACTACTGAAGGTGATTAACTCCTTTAAAAAAGTGGCAAAATACAAAATTAACACATGAAAATCAGTTGCCTTCCTGTATGAAAATAATGCGCACACAGAAAAAGCAATCAGTGAAAAAGTCCTGTTTTCAATATTCTCAAAAAAATCAAATACCTTGGAGTAACACTAAACAAGGATGTGAAAGACTTGTATAATGAAAACATAGAAACACTGAGGAAGGAAACTGAAGATGACACAAAAAGATAGAAAGATCTTCCATGCTCCTGAATAGGTAGAATTAATGTCATGAAAATCACAATACTCCCAAAAGCAATATATAGATAAAATGCCATGCAAATAAAAATACCAGCGTCATTTTCTGTAGACATAGAAAAAATAATTTCCAAATATATTTGGATAGGCAAAAGGCCTCAGATATCCAAAGCCATCCTTAGTCAAAGAAGCTCATCAGGAGGTATCACCATACCCAATCTAAAGATATATTACAAAGCCATTGTAACAAAAACAGCATGGTTAAACTTCCAGGGAAGATGACTGACTAGCAGACACACCTCGGGAAATAAGGGCCAGGGTTTTCAGCAGGGATCCAAGTCGTGGACACAAACTGCGCCCACGCGCTGAATTCCAGACAACTCCGAGCACAGGAACTGCACAACTGGAAGCCGCCAGCGTGGACCAGTGCTCGCAGGAGGCAGTTAGTCGTCCAGGCAGGCTGTGCCAGAACAGCTTTTGCCCAGTGGCCGCCTGAGGCTTTCTTTTGGCTTTCCTGGTGTTTCGGCCCCCACCTTTCGGCCCTCTGCCTATCCCGCCCCTCCCAGGCACTTGCGTGTCTTCCTTTTTCAACTTTTTGTTGTTTTTATTTTATTTATAATATTAATATTCTTTCTCTATCGGCCTCTGTACATAGCCCCTCCCCCCCTGGACTCCGGCCTCCAGTGCGTCCGCCCCTCTCCCCTCGCTACGCAGCTTTCTTGTTTATTTCCTTTCTCTTTTACCCGTTCCACCGGGGCTCCTTAGTAGCCCCCCCCTCCAGCCTCCACCGCATCTGCTCCGCCCCCTCCCCTCCCCTCAATATGCAGCTTCCTTGTTTATTTCCTTTCTCTTTCACCCATTTGACAGGGGCCTCCTTCGTAGCCCCTCCCCCTGCCCTCCGGCCTCCAGTGCGTCTCCACTCCTTTTCTGTTGCTGAGGAACCCATCAGCCCCTCTCTCTGCGCCCAGAGATCCCAGCAACACTAGTTCCAATGATCTCAGCAGACTCACCCCTCACTCCTCCCCCCGCTGAACCCATCACCTAGGACTGCAGACCTCTGTGGGCCTATTCCCCTGGCCTGCCTAATCTGGTGGCCACACTCCTCTGTACCCACAACATTCGGAAGTGAACAAGACTCGAGGGAAATGTGGGATACCATAAAAAGACCTGATCTCAGGATAATGGGGATCCTGGAAGGAGAAGAAAACCAAAGGAGGGGCATAGAAAATATTTTCAACAGAATTATTCAAGAAAACTTTCCGTACATGGCAAGAGATACTCCTGTACAACCAAAAGAGATATGGAGGACCCCAAACAAATTGGATCAAAGGAGGAACAACCCAAGACATATCTTAGTTACACTTCCAAACATTGAGGATAAAGAGAGAGTCCTTAGAGCAACGAGAGAAAGGAAACTCACGTATAAAGGAAAACCAATCAGAATCACGTCAGACTCCTCCATAGAAACTTTATAAGCTAGGAGAGCTTGGAAAAAAGTGATTCTAGGCCTAAAGAAGAATGGATTCCAACCTAGACTACTCTACCCAGCAAAGTTGTCCATAATAATTGATGGAGAAATTAAAGTAGTCCAAGAGACTAATTAGCTTTACAATTACTTGAGCACAAAGCCAAACCTTCAAAGGATACTTAATGAGCTATCCCTTGCAGACGAAACAAATAACCAACTCGAGGAAAGGAACAGAGAACAAACAAGGTAACACAAAAGAGATAGCAGCAACAGCTCAGATACCAACCTCCATATTCTCTACAACATGGCAAACCTCACAGTTATAACTTTGAATGTAAATGGACTCAACTATCCTATAAAAAGACACAGGATAGCAGGTTGGATCAGTAAAATGGACCCTTCCAACTGTTGCCTTCAAGAAAGACACTTTATCGCTAAAGACAGTAACCTATTAAGAATAAAAGGGTGGAAAACAATTTTCCAGGCATGTGGGAAAAATAAAAAAGCAGGTGTGGCTACTCTAATATCTGACAAAATAGACTTTAAGCCAACAGCAATAAAAAAGGACGATGATGGCCACTTCCTACTCATCAAGAGAACAATAAAGCAAGAAGACATCACTATACTAAATATGTATGCACCAAAGGCAAGGGCCCCTCAGGTCATTAGGCATAAATTACTCAAAAGCAAAGCAGATATAGATGTGAACACCATCATAGTAGGTGACTTTAACACTCCACTGTCATACCTAGACAGATTGTACAAACAACAGACAAGCAGAGAAATCAAGCTGCTAAATAGCACCATTGTCAAACTAGGGATAACAGACATCTACAGAACATTTCACCCCAAGGACACAGATTACACATTCTTCTCAGCAGTGCATGGAACTTTTTCCAAAATTGACCATATACTTGGTCATAAATCATCCCTCAGCAAATTCAGAAAGATAAATGTAATCCCCTGCATCATAACAGACCACAATGCATTAAAGGTAGAAATTAACAATGAGAAAGGATCTAAATATTTCAATAGATATTGGCGACTGAATAACTCGCTCTTGAATAATGAATGGGTCAAACAAAACATCAGACAGGAAATCCAGAACTTCCTAGAAACAAATGATAATGAGGATACATCCTTTCAGAACTTGTGGGGCACAATGAAGACAGTTCTAAGGGGGAAATTCATTGCTCTAAATGCCTTCATAACAAAGACAGAGAAGTCTCAAATTAACCAACTATCCTCACACCTAAGGTCATTAGAACAGATGGAAAAATCCAACCCTAGGAGCTCGAGATGCAAGGAAATAATTAAGATCAGAGCTGAGATTAATGACTTGGAAACAAAGAAAATGATTGAAAAAATAGAAAAATCAAAGATTTGGTTCTTTGAAAAAGTCAATAAGATCAACAAACCCCTGGCCAACTTAATCAAATGAAAAACTGAGAAGGCCCAAATTAACAAAATAAAAAATGAAAATGGTTAGATCACAACAGATCCTGAAGAGATTGGATGTATCATCAGGTCATACTTCTAAAACCTCTATTCTACAAAATTAGAGAACCTGGAAGAAATGGATAAATTCCTGGACACCTACCAACTTCCAAAGCTCAGACTAGAGCAGATAGAGACCCTAAACAATCTGATAACAATCACAGAGATTGAATCGGTAATCAAGAACCTCCCCAAACGGAAAAGCCCAGGTCCAGATGGTTTCTCAGCTGAATTCTACCAAACCTTCATCATAGAACTGAAACCTCAATTTTTGAAACTTGTTAGGGACATAATAAAAGAGGGTAGGCTCCCAAACTCTTTTTATAAAGCTACCAATACCCTAATTCCCAAACCAGGCAAGGATGTATCAAAAAAGAAATCTACAGACCCATATCCCTGATGAACTTGGATGCAAAAATTCTAAACAAACTCCTAGCAAACTGAATACAAACCCATATCAAGTCTAAATTCACCCTGACCAAGTCGGCTTCATCCCAGGGATGCAGGGATGGTTCAACATATGCAAATCGACAAATATAATTCACCACATTAACAAACTCACCTGCAAAAACCACATGGTAATGTAAATTGATGCTGAGAAGGCTTTTGACAAAATTCAACACCACTTCATGTTCAAAACCCTGGAACGAATAGGCATAGACGGCCTATACCTCAACATGATAAAGTCAATATACAGATCTCCTAAAGCACAAATCATCCTCAATGGGGAACGACTCAAGGAGTTCCCCCTCAACTCACAAACAAGACAGGGAAGTCCACTCTCACCACTGCTATTTAACATAGTGCTTGAAGTTCTCGCCCAAGCTATAAGACAAGAGAACAACATAAAAGGGATACGAATCGGAGAGGAAGAAGTCAAACTATCCCTCTTTGCAGATGACATGATCTTATATAGATCAGATCCAAAGAACAGTGTTAGTAATCTCCTGAAGGTGATCAATGCCTTCAGCAGAGTGGCAGGATACAAAATTAACACACAAAAATTAGTAGCCTTTTTATATGCAGAAGACAAACATTTGGAAAAAGACATCAGAGAAACTGTCCCATTCTCTATATCCTCAAATAAAATAAAATACCTGGGAAAATCACTAACAAAGTTAGTGAAAGACTTATATAAGGGAAATATTGAAACACTCAAAAGGGAAATAGAGGATGTGACGAGATGGAAAGACATTCCATGCTCATGGTTAGGGAGAATCAATATAGTAAAAATGGCAATCCTGCCAAAAGCAATCTACAGATTCAAGGCAATGCCAATAAAAATCCCAACCTCCTTCTTCACAGACATTGAAAAAATAATTCAAAATTTATTTGGATGGGTAAGAGACCTCAAATAGCTAAAAGGATTCTGAGCAGAAAAAATTGCACAGGAGGTATCACCATACCTGACTTTAAAATATATTAAAAAGCCATACTAACAAAAACAGCATGGTATTGGCAGAAAAACAGACAGTCTGACCAGTGGAATAGACTCAAAGACCCAGCCTTTAATGCAGATAACTTCAGCTTCTTAGTCTTCGACAAGAGGGCCAACAAAATATGCTGGGCCAAAGATAGCATCTTCAACAAATGGTGCTGGACAAACTGGATAAACACATTTAAAAAATTTAATTAGACCCACTCCTTTCACCATGCACACAGAACAAATCCAAATGGATCAAAGACCTCAATATCAAGCCTGTAACCCTGAACACCCTGGAAGAAAAAGTTGGGGAACCTTACATGAGATAGGAGTAGGGAACAACTTCCTGAGTAAATTTCTAGTAGCCCAGGAAGTGCAACAGCCACTTAACCAATGGGACCTGATCAGGCTCAAAAGCTTCTGTACAGACAAAAACACCGTTCTCAAAGTCAATAGACCCCCTTCAAATTGGGAGATGATTTTCGTCAGCTACAACTCAGACAGAGGCCTACTTTCCATGAACCTATAGAGAACTCAAAAAAATTAATAACAAAAAAGCAAACTGCCCCCTCACAAAATGGGACACTGATCTCAACAGAGAATTTACAGAGGAGAAAACACCTTGACTCATCCAAGACAGTGCTCAGCATCCTTAAGCATTAAGGAAATGGAAATCAAAACCACAATGAAATACCATCTTACCGCTCTCAGAATGACAATCATAAAGAAAACCAACAATTATTACTGGCAAGGATGCAAGGAAAAAGGAACCCTCATTCACTGCTGGTGGTTTTGCAAACTTGTGCAACCATTATGGAAAGCAGTGTGGAGACTCCTAGACAGAATGGACATAGAACTACCAATGGACCCAGCTATCCCTGTACTAGGCATCTACCCGCAAGATGCCACATCTCCATGCAGAAAATTTTGTACAATTATATTTATAGCAGCTCAATTCGTAATAGCCAAGAATTGGAATCAACCCAAATTCCCATTAATGGAGGAATGGACAGCGAAACTGTGGTATATTTACACGATGGAATTCTACTCAGCTGAAAGAAAAATGACATGTTGAAATTTAGGAAAAAATCATCTGATTTTGAGCAGATCTTACTAAGGGAACACTCAAAAGAACAGAATTGAATGCTGCATACTCTCCCTCACAGGAGGTCCTTAACCAGGATAACCGTTTTCTCTATGAAGACTAGTAGAAAGAAGTGAGAGATTATGAATGAGGTGTAAGGGATGGGGGTAGGGGAATGGCTTAAGCATGAGGCTAAACCAAATTAGGTTCAAAAACATAAAATCCTCACGAGAATACCGTAATCTATAGAGCAAGTAGTGGGCGTAAACTGGGAGGGGGGCATGAGTAGTAGGGGAGAGTGTCTAAGCCTGTGAATAATTGTGCAGTAATGAATTGGAAATCAAGAAAATGATTAAAAATATGTAAATCAAAGAGTTGGTTCTTTGAAAAAGCTAATAAGATTGATAAATGCCTGGCCAATCTAATCAAACGAAGAACTGAGAAAGCCCAAATCAACAAAATAAGAAGGACAATGGGAAGATAACAACAGATCCTGAAGACATTGAAAGAATCATCAGGTCACACTTCCAAAACCTCTACTCCACAAAATTAGAGAACCTGGAAGAAATGGATAATTTTTTCGACACCTACCAACTGCCAAAGCTTAACCCAGAGCAGATAAAAGCACTAAATAAACCTATCACATCCACAGAGATTAAAAATGTAATCAAAAACCTTCCCAAAAGGAAAAGCCCAGGACCAGATGGTTTTTCAGCTGAATTCTACCAAACCTTCATCACAGAGCTCAGTTTAATGAAGACAATTTACAAAACTCCTAAAGCACAAATCCTTCTCAATGGGGAAGAGCTCAAGAGTTCCCACTCAATTCAGGAACAACACAAGGCTGCCCACTCTCACCACTGCTCTTTAACATAGTGCTTGGAGTTCTAGCCCAAGCGATTAGACAAGAGAAAATCATAAAAGGGATACAAATCAGAAAGGACGAAATTAAACTATCCCTTTCTGTAGATGACATGATCCTTTATATATCAGACCCAAAGAATAGTATCAGTAACCTCTTGAAGGTGATTAATGCCTTCAGAAACGTGGCAGGATACAAAATTAACACACAAATTTCAGTAGCCTTTCTATATGCAGAAGACAAGCAGACAGAAAAAAACATCAGAGAGACTGTCCCATTTTCTATAGCCTCAAAGAAAATCAAATATCTTGGAATATCACTAACCAAGGTTGTAAAGGACTTATATAAGGAAAATATTGAAACACTAAAGAAGGAAATAGAGGAGGACATGAGAAGATGGAAAGATATTCCATGCTAATGGTTAGGGAGAATCAATATAGTAAAAATGGCAATCCTGCCAAAAGTGATTTACAGATTCAATGCCATGCTGATAAAAATCCCAACCTCTTTCTTCACAGACATAGAAAATATAATCTCTAAATTTATTTGGAAGGGCAAAAGACCTCAGATAGCCAAAGGTATTCTAAGTAAAATATCCTACTCAGGAGGTATCACCATGCCTGACTTCATAACATACTACAAAGACATAGTAACGAAAACAGCATGGTACTGGCATAAAAACAGAAAGATGTATCAATGGAACAGGATTGAATACCCAGCTCTAATTGGAAGTAACTTCAGTTATTTGGTCTTTGACAATGGTGACATCAATATACGCTGTTCCAAAGATAGCATCTTCATCAAATAGTGCTGGATGAATTGGATAAACACATGTAAGAAAATGAAAATAGACCCACTCCTTTCACCATGCACAAAAATCAACTCCAAATGGACCAGAGACCTTAATATAAATTCAGTAACCCTGAACACCCTGGAAGAAAAAATAGGAGGAACTCTACATGAAATAGGAGTTGGAAAAAATTTCCTGAGCAAATCTCCAGCAGCCCAGGAAATACAACAAACACTTAACAAATGGGAACTGATCAGGCTCAAAAGCTTCTGTACAGACAAACAAACCATACTCAGAACCAATAGACCCCTCTCAAATTGGGAAATGAGTTTAGCCAACTACAATTCAGACAGAGGCCTAATTTCCAGAACCTACAGAGAACACACACACAAAAAATAATAACAAAACCCCAAATGCCCCCTCACAAAATGGGGTACTGACCTCAACAGAGAATTCACAGAGGAGGAAACACAAATGACCTTGACTCATCTAAGAAAGTGCTCAGCATTCTTAAGCATCAGGGAAATGCAAATCAAAATCACAATGCGATACCATCTTACCCCTATCAGAATTGCAATTATAAAGAAAACCATCAACAATCATTGCTGGCGAGGATGCATGGAAAAAAAAAACCCTCATTCACTGCTGGTGGGATCGCAAACTTGTTCAACTGTTATGTAAAGCTGTGTGGAGACTCCTAGACAGAATGGACATAGAACTCCCAATGGACCCAGCTATCCCTTTACTCGACATCTAACCGCAAGATACCACATCTCGATGCAGAAAATTTTGTACAACTACATTTATAGCAGCTCAATTCATAATAGCCAAGAATTGGAATCAACCCAAATGCCCATCCATAGAGGAATGGACAGCGAAACTGTGGTATATTTACCGGATGGAATTCTACTCAGCTGAAAGGAAAAATGACATATCGAAATTTTGGAAAAAATGGTCTAACTTTGAGCACATCTTACTAAGTGAACACTCAAAAGAACAGAGAATTGAACACTGCATACTCTCCCTCATATTTGGTCCTTAACCAGGATAATTGTTTTCTATGCAGACTAGTAGAAAGAAGTGAGAGGTTATGAATGAGGGAGTAAGTAGTGGGCGTCAACTGGTAAGAGAGGCCATGATTACTAGGGGAGAATGTCTAAGTCTGTGAATAATTGAGCAGTCTGACAGCCCCAGGTCCCAGCCACCAGTTCCTTACTTCACTGAGCTGTTGACCAAAGTGACCCATGAAGTCCCAAAAACAAGGCAGAATTCTGTCAAGGCTCTTGAATGCCCTTCCCAGGCCTGAAGCAAAACCCTGTTGCTGAAGAAACCACAGAATGCCAGCCATCAGCATCGAGAGACCTTTCGAGGTCTGGAATGGTAACCAGCCCCCAGATGGCAGTTAGTGCAGTGCTGGAAGGCACTACACAAGCTGCCAGGGGAAGCTGAACAACAACAGCTGGAGTAAACAGACCACTGGCATGATACACAGTCTGCGGCCATGAGTAGGCTGACCACACCTCCTACTGGGAGTGAAAAGGAAACCAAAAAAGGAGCATGTGTGCAATGGAGGAGCCTGAGCCCGGGGGAGACAATCAACAGCTATTAAATTCGTCCAAATATTCCACTCGGTGAGGGGGAACCCTTGATTGGAACTTGGGATTCAGGGTGATATGCACCGGATCCCGTACTCTTGGGCTCCCAAGAAAATATGCACTATGCGAGTGACTGACGGGGAGGCTACTAAAAATAGAAGCTAGGTAATCCAGAATGGTGTATATTTGCTAACCTATACTGATCTCATTCTCCGATGGAGGTTGTGTTTATATTATTCAGGTTACAGTGAGAGAGCTGGGGCCCATATAACCCTACCAACCCACCGCAGGCAGAAAGCTGAGATCCTGGCAAGAGAAGAGCCACCACAGTCATCCAGTGGAGGATTCATATGGAACCCCGCAGAGAATGATTGGATGAACAAGGGACCCACAGCCATAGCCATTCAATCAACAAAGGATAAGCCAGTGAGACTGAAAGCAATGAATCTCGACACAAAATCCCCTAAATTCACAACATTAAAGCATCCTTAATACTCACCCACCAAGACTCAGGGAACTGAGCGGAAGAGGGGGCAGAAAGGTTGTGAGAGCTGTGGTGGGGGAGAATTTCAGAGGCATGGCAACCTTTAGTAACAACACACTTGGGTCAGGAGAACCCGGCTTGACTATCCATGGTCTCCTACCACAAAGACTGATCCAGATTGCCCACGGAGGAGGATATCCAGCTGACTGGGGATGGGGAGGGGGCACAATAAGGAATTGGGGATAACAAGTCATTGTTGGCCCACTAAACAATGTAACTCATTATGGACAATAAAAAAATTAATTCAGTAATACCAATGGCCAATTTTTTCAAAATAACTAAAGATCCATGTGTGAAGTAAATATTTAATTTATACATCCAATTACTACTGTTTCTCTTAGCTGACATCAGGTATACGTTGAGAAGTTTCGTGACATGAAAAAAGATCCATTTTCTCAGAACTAATGTGTTCCATTTATCTGATCTCTATCACATTTCCTCCATTTTCTCTATCTTTAAGCCGTATTCTAAAAACAATGTCTTCTATTCTTCTCATCTCTATACAAATATTCTTTTAAACCTAGATTCACTTAACCTTGGTTACAGTTATTGCTCAATTCTTTATTGGTGGGCCTAACTATATTTAACTTGATCAAATATGATAGAACTTCAACTAGATCTCTACTAACTATAGGTTTTAATTGATCACACATAATATTGGCTGGCTTGAATGCTACAATAAACCCTTTAGTAGGTGAGCAAGATTATAGCTCAATGTCTGTGTGACATAAAAAGAAAATAGAGTTTCTTTAGAAAGAAAACCTTCAAGGATACCTTCTGTCAGATCTCATTGTAAATTCAAATTCTAAAATACTTGTATAAAGTTGGGGAAATCTAAAAGTTTTTTTTTTATAAATTGGCTCCTTAAGACTGTTATTTTTGTAGCTTGAGATTTAGAAAAATATTTTATAAGCATAACGACCTTGGAAAATTATTACCAAGTGACAAGTTTAAATTTATAGCATATTCATCCATTGTTTAATTACAGGATATATTATAAGGGTGTTTAATTAGGCAATTTCACTCTGCATCATGGAGTGTAGTTTTACAATACTAAGATGGCTACAAACAGTAGATAATACAATCTTTATTAATTTTTTTTGTTTTTTTGAGGTACAGTCTCACTCTAGCCCAGGCTGACCTGGAATTCACTATGTAGTCTCAGGGTGGCCTTGAACTCACCGCAATCCTCCTACTTCTGCCTCCCAAGTGCTGGGACTAAAGGTGTGCACCACCACTTCCGGCATTTATTTATTTATTTGTTTGTTTGTTTATTTGGGTTTTTGGATAATACAATCTTTAGAGAACTGTGTTATATGTGGTTTATCTTTGATCAAAACACTGTAATACTACCATAAACGGTAATATGTGGTTATATTTATTAACCTAAGTAGGTCTTTCTTAAACTTGTACTCAAGCAGATGAGTTTGTAAATAAAATTAAGCCAAATGTTCACCAAAAAAGAAAATAAGATAAATCTGGGAAAGCTGATTAGTAAAGAAATTGGGATAACACTATTCAATTGTGATAGTGAAAGAGAAACAACAAAACTAGCATTTTTTATATTGTTGATCTTTTTTTGGTGGGGCGGGCAGTTGAGGTATGGTCTCACTCTAGTCCGGGATGACCTGCAATTACTATGTAGTCTCAAACTCACAGGGATCCTACTTCCTCATCCTCCAGAGTTCTAGGATTAAAGATGTGTGCCACCACACCCCACTGACATTGTCTATCTTGACATGTTATATGGGTCTGGGAGCTTCTACTGGAGAGGAAAGAGGATTCTCTTTTGTAAATTTATAGAGGGACATTTGTCTGAGGGAACTAACCCTACATAAATTCACTTCAGCTCAGGAAAGCTATGATCAAAGAACAAAATGAGTTGTGATGATGTAGTACTCTAGTTGATGGTACTAATTCATGTTTAAATATATGCTGTTGTATTTATTAAAAATAATTTAAATTTCCTAGCCTGTGATCATCTCAGTGAATAATCCTGTCTTCCAGTGTACAGTCAGATTTACTTTTTCAACTCTATCTAACTACTATAAAACTATGAGAAAAATGTCAGATATGAGTACCTAATCAGAGCATGTAACTGAAATATTTAATAATCTTATTTAAAATATCTGTGATTCTTTAATAAAAATGTTAACATAATATAAAGTATGACATCAAATATATTTGCACACTAAATACCCCTTAATGCTGTATACATAGTAAAAATGACCTAAACCAGACTTAGAATCCACTTTGTTAAAATCCCATTTTACCACTTCATCAATTTCAAAAGCAATTTTCACTAGCATGTTACTATAAAGTACTGGCATTTTCATTCTCCTTGAATACATTTCAAGGTTTGTAATAGTGGGAAGTTACTATTCTGCTAGAAGTTACATATAGCCATTGTATTATTCAGGGTTCTATAGAGGAAACAGTTGACAGAATGGATCGTAGTAAAAAGGAATTTATTGGGGTAGCTTACAGCAGTCCAACAATAGTAAACTGTAGGCCCACAGGTGAAGAAACCATAAGCTGTTCAGTCCATGTGGCTGGATGCCTCAGCAGTCCCAATCCAGCCCAGAAGGCCTGATGGCTCCCTTAGGAGTGGCTGCTCTTCAAGTCCACAATGTGAGGCTGAGGAAACTGGGTTCTGATGTCCAGGAAGGGTAGGAGAGCAGGATGCGAGTGCAAGTCAAGAACAAGCACCAGCAGCCAACAGGCAGGGAGCCAAGGAGAGAATCTCTTCCCCTTTATATAGCCTTAGGGTGGGGTCTTACAACCCAATCCCAGACTTAATGGCTTCCTGAGTCTCTGGAATTTCCTTCCTGCACTACCCAAACAGGAAAGGATGTTTACTTCTAGCTTCTTTGAGCTTCTTTACATCCTTCCCCCTACTGAGAGGCTGCCTTCCTGTAAACATCCTCAGAGACCTACCCAAGATAATTAGAAAGTTCAAGTTGACAACAAAACCTAACCATCACAGCCATGCTCAGCAAAATAAATTGAATTGTCTTTTAAATTTGACAACCACATCCTCTTCCTCTTTTTTAATTTTGTGATGAAATAAGTAATTTTGTACTGGAAAATGTTCCTTGCCATGATATGCTATCTTGCCACAGGCCTGAAAGCAGGAGCCAGTGAATCATAAGTTGTTGCTTCCGAAACTTTGAGCCAATATAACAACAGTGGTCTAAAATTTTAAGAGTTAATGTTTAAAAAACCTAAACCAGTTTAACTTAATGACAGAGACTGGTTTTCATTACTACTGCTATTGTCAACACATTAACAATCCTAAAGAAGATAACCCAACCACTTACATTAAAACAATGGAAAGGATACCTGAGGTCATTCCACCCAGGAGAGACTGTATGATAAGAATACAGACTCTTTTAAAAGAAGATCACTAAAAAGAAATAACCTGCTCTTTAAGGTTTATTTCACCTGTAAATTAACAACATGGCTGTGTCCTATGTGAATTATGAAATATGATTATGGAACTTAAAGTATGTTTAAAATAGAAAAGTAGAGACTTTTGTAAAATAAAATGGCTAAATACTTATTTCAATGTGCTAACCTTAGCCTCGGAAAATACTAAACATGCAGCTGGGGCTGGCGATAAGAGTTAATTAGAAGTCAGAAATAATGAGGCTTACACCATAGGAATGTAGAAAGATAAAAATGATCAAACACCGGACTTCTGGGCAGATGTTTTTTCCTCATTAGCTCTAACCATCGCTATCTGCTTCTGTACACATGCTTGCACAGGAGAACTTATGTTTATCTTAAAGAATGTATGCTTCAGCTTTTTAAAAGAGTTCGACTGGAATGCCAGGTACTGCAGTTCCCAGCTAGCTTCTTAGCTGTGTGGCTGTGGTCCAGGTTCGAACCTGTCTGAATAAAGCGACCCGTGCATTTGCTCTGACTCGAGTCTCTGGTGGTCTGTCTTTGGGGGATCTTAGAACCTTACATACTACACAACTGTTATTGGTTTTGAAAACTTGAGAAATACACATGTGGAGTGGGTCATGAAATACACATGTTTTCAGGAGCTGCTGCTGAGATGCAATCAATATATAGGGTCATGGTTTACAATAGAAACCCAAAGATATTTGGACATACCAGGACTGTGTAAGGTCTACCATGGAGAGCTGTTGGCTCAATATGGAAGGTTTCCTCGGCTACTTAGTCTAAATGGAGGGATGGAATTAAAAATCTGGATACTGTGATTTACTAGTTGTAATATTGGATTTAAACTATAGAAGTTTGATGTTTGTCAAGTTTACTTTGCTCCAGTCTTTCCTTGTAATGCCTCATTAACAATTAGGAATTTTTACTCTTTGCTTTGTTAAAAGTTTATAATTTGTTTTGATTTTATAGGACTCACAGTTAAGAGACAATTTTAAATCTCAGATAATAAGACTTGGATTTTAAAGATTGTGGGGAATCCTTAAATTTAGATTAAACACATATACAATTTAAGATGGTTATAAATCTATTGGGGGTCAGGGGCAGATTGTGATAGTTTAAATAGATGTCACCCAATAGATTCAAGAGATTAATAAAGTTTTTCTCCATTTGCCTGACTAGAGGAGGTGTCACCTTGGCCTGACTAGATCCTAGAGTTCAGCCCTAAAATGTTTCTGGGGTAAATCTAAAAATCTAACTATAAGTATACAAAAAACAGTCTGAGCTCAAGCCTGGAGTCCCCTGCTTTGTTTAACATTTTTAAGTGTACTTACTTGAGGCGCTAGTTATGGTCTTTTTCTCACTCTTCTTGGTTCTGTGAAAGGGGGCCAACCTCTTTCACCACTGTAAAACTTCCCCTGGATCTGTAACTTCAATAAATCCTTTCCTCCCATAACAGTGCCTTGTTTAGCGGTTCATCCCAGCAGCATGTGACTATGACAGGCTGGAATTCAGATCCACCCCCAGTGACACTTTAGGATTGTACTCCATGATCTGCCTCAAGTGACATCTCCTCCAGCGAGGCAACTGGATATCCAAGTTTCAATTTTAATTTTAACACCGGAGTCAATGAGGGACATACATTCATACTACCACAGTTACTATTTTTATGGTTGTAATAAAATACTTGACAAAAGCAACTTAAGGAAGGAAGGGATCATTTTGGCTCACAGTTTGATGGTACACTCCATCAAGATCGGGAGAGCATGGTTGCAGGAACATGAGGTGGCTGGTCACACTGTGTTTGTAGTCAGGAAGCAAGAAGTGATGAATGCTGGTATGTCACTTGCTTTCCTCTCTTTATTCAGACTGGGATCCTAGGCCATAGAAAAGGTCTGGGTGGGTCTTCCAATACCAGTTAAACTTCTCTGGAATATCCTCACAGATATACCAAGGAGCGTGTCTCCTAGATGTTTCTAAATTTTGTCAAGTTGACAGCAATATTAACCATCCTAGACATCTTCTTGGAAATCCTGACCAGTACAGGCAGTATGATGTCAAGAACCATATTGTGGCCTGCTCCTCTAATACAGAAACCCAATCTGGACCATCCTGGATTCCAGAATTTGATTTCAACATGCACACAAGCTTCTCACAGTCCTCCCAGATTGGTTCTTCTTTCCTTTCAGAACATAGCCCTCCAGGTTCATCTTTATGACAAGATAGAGCATCTTTCCCTGACTTCATGATTGGGTCCTAAATCAATTTCCAATAATGGCACCCCATGCAGTTTCAAGGGCTGTGGGCACAGATCAAAGAAGTCCTTTGAAGCCAGACCTGGGAGAGTGCACACCTGTAATCCCAGCACTAATAAGGTTTAGACAGGAAGATCTATGAGTTTGAGGCTATCTTTGGCTATACAGGGAGTTCTTGTCCAATCTGGGTTACATAGTGTGACTTTAACAGCAACAACAAACTCAAAACCAAATACCAACAAAAGAAAAAAAAAAACAGATCCATCAGCAAAGTTCCTGTGAGAATGAGGAAGGAAAACCAACTTAAAGTCTATGAAACATCTCAGGAGACAGTGGACTAGCTTATAGTTAATGCCTTGGTGATCTTGCATTCTACAAAAATAGGCATTTAAAAGGACATTTACTTATAATTCAAAACAGCAACAACAAAAACCCACCCAGTTAAAAACAATGGGCAAAAAATGGGCTGGAGACTTGGCTCATTGGCAGAGCCCTTGCCTGACATGCATGGTCCCTGGGCTTGATTCCCAGCATTGAAAAGGGAAAAAAATAATTAAACAGCCACCTCACCAAAGAAGATAAAAAGATTAAAAAAACAAGCATGTGAATTAATGTCCCACCATGGCATCAGGGACTTGCAACTAAAAGAATAATAAGTTTCTACTACACAGTTATTAAAGTGACAAGAATCCAAAACACTCAATCAAATGCTGATATGCATTTGGAGCTATAGGAAGTCTCATTCATTTCCGGTGGGAATACAAAGTAATGTAGCCACTTTGGAAGATAGCCCAGTAGTTTATTTCAAACAAACTATGCTTTTTACCACAAAAGCCAGCAAATATGCTCCTAGTTATTTGCCTGCAATGAGTTGAACAGAAATATTGATACAAACATTTATAGCTATTTTATTCATAATTACCAAACCTTAGAAGTATTCAAAAAATGAATGGACACATGAATTGTGCTATACAAGATAATAGAAAACTATTCAGTGCTAGAAACATATGATTATCAAGCCATGAAAAGATATGGAGAATTCTTAAACACATATTACCAAGTGGAAAAAGCAATCTGTCCAGACTGCATATTGCATTATCCCAACATTCTGGAAAGGACAAAACTATGGAAACTATAAAAAGATGAGTGCTGCCAAGGCTAAGGAGATGGGAAGGAAGAGGTAGAGCACAGAGGATTTTTAGGGACAAACATATTTCATGTGATGTTATATGACAGTAGGCACTGATACAAATGCATGTATTATACAGCTCCAAACTTGAACCATAATATATACTATGAACTTTGGGTTTGAATAGCATGTCAGTGTAGGTTGACTGATTGTGACAAATGTACCATTCTGGAATGGGATGTTGGGGTGGGGACATTTGGGAGTTTTCTGTACTTTTCAAACATTTTCCCCCTGTAAACCTAAACCTGCTCTAAAAATAAAGTATTAGGTTTTTTTTTTAAAGCAGGAGAACAAATCATCTGAGAAGCAGCATGTGGCAGACAAAAGAGGCACCTGGAGTCCTGTCAGGGGCGAAAGCCTTTGAGGCCTTTGGAGGCACACCCTGGCTTAATCTCAGGATGGCACCTGACAGCTTGCCATGAGGGGCTTAGCTTAATGAGTTTCAGGAGGTGATCTCGACTGGCTGTTATGCACAGGTTCTTGCCATTAGCCCTCTGATTGGCCAGGAAGCTCTATATGTACTGCCTCATTCCCCACAATAAAAAACACAGATGTTCATCAACCCACAAGCGGTGTGTGTATGTATTTATATGATCACTGCCCTCTGCAGGCAGCCGGGCAGTGATAGATGGTGGCCCGTACAGGGACACGAAAAAAACGTACGGGGAGATGAAAACCCAAGAATCGTATGGGGAGACGAAGACCGAAAAACCCAGGAACTGTACAGGGACACGAAAAACATACGGGGACACGAAAACCCAAGAACCGTACAGGGAGACGAAGACCGAAAAACCCAGGTACTGTACAGGGAGACGAAGACACGAAAAACATACAGGGACAAGAAAAATGGGGAATGCGTACGGGGAGATGAAAACCCAGGAGCCGAGTACAGGGAGACGAAAACCCGGGAAATGACACGAGAAACAGAAGGATCCATAAAAAAAGAACCTAGGTAAGAAAAGTTTTACTGTCCGCTGTAAAAGTGAAAGTTGTGAAGCTTGCCGAGAGGGCAACAAGACAGAAGTTTTTATAAAACAGAGTGATGATTATCATGGTAGAAGCGATGAAATTAAAGTGCACTAAGATTGACGAAAATAGAGAATTAAAAATTCTCTGAATGTGATTATGAGAAGGTCCACTGAAAGTGGCCAAGAGGAAGTGAGGCATGCCGAGAGAGCGACTGAGGTTCGCAGTGAAGCAATGAGAAAGTCACTAAGAGTGGCTGAGGTTCGCAGTAGAGAAAGTCACTAAGTGACTGTGGTTCACGATAGATTAAGAAAGATGGGCCCGTATGGAGACGTTCCCGGGACTGCAGCCCGGGGAAGGGGGGAACAGACACGCTTTGCTCTGGTCCAGATAAAAGTGGGAGCAATTTCAGTTTTAATGAGAATAATTCAAGAGTGGTGGTATATAAAAGTAGACTGTTCTTCTGCATGGCATAGAAGAAGGGAAGACGGGGGCTGGACTGCGCTCTGTGCGCCCCGAGGCTGCCAGACAGATGGGCAGGTTAAGCAAAGAGTTCCACAGACGCCAAGGCCAAGAATAGTACGAGATTGCTGCGAGCTATGGCGGGGAATTCTTAGCTTCTCTCCTTTCCATGAGATGCAATCTGGAGGTCAATGTTGGTTATGGAAAACTGCTCATGATTTCCTAAAGACTATAGAGCAGCATATTCCTTGGTTTCTGGAGGAGACGGAAGGAACAACGGGTAGGCAGCAGGTTCACGGTGGTGCGCCAGGCCTGAGCAAGTTAGAGCGTGCGTGGTGGCGATTGTCAAGGCCACCCAGCCCAGGCCCAAGCGTCATGCTTCCACCCCTCGGAGAAGCATACCGAAGCAGTCTGGTCCCAAGGACTGCATGACAGGCCAGATCCAAGGTGGCTAGGCAGGCGAGCAAATTAAACAAAGAACTCCGGGAATGCACTGGCCAGGCCAGAATGAACTGACTGGCCTAGAAACTTGGAATTCCTTAGTTATTTTTTCTTTTCTCTGAGATGCAAATTCAACTGTCAAGGTCACAGAACCCAATGCTCAGAGCGTTATGCTTATGTCAGAAGGTCAGACTTAGAGGTCTGAGAAATTTATAAGTCTTTCTCTCTGTCTATACAGATATAAAAGCAAGCTAAGTCTCTGCTATTTCTCTAAATATATATGCCAAAGTGATATTTTTCAGTCAGTCTGAAATGCAAGTTTCCACCTTATTAATGCAAGCACCCTAGGGCTGGAAAAAACAATGGTCACTCAGGGCTCGCCCCAGGGAATACAGCCTTTTGTTTGTAGGAAAACCAGCAACTCAAAAAAAATTAATTTTTGCCTTTATGATTTTGAGCTTTGCCTCTTTTTTGGTTATTGGTCTTTATTGCCTATAGACTAAAGAATCCGATATGGCCATAAGGCCTTTCCCCAAGAAATGTTTGAAAAGAAAAGGTCCTGCAAAATGAATTCAGTTGAGTTGATGTCAGACTCTCAAGTCTTGGAGGTCTGAGAGACTTAATTAAAATTTATAAGGTTTTTTCTCTGTCTAATCTCTGGTTTGGGTTAAAAAATGTCTGCTAAAAAATCTTTGGTTTGGGTTATATATACAAAAGTGACATCTTTCAGTCAGTCAAAAAGACAGGTTCTTTCACCTTGCCAAAAATTCCAGGTGCAAGCCCCTTGGGCTGACAATGGAATAACTTGAATAAGGCCAAACCCCAGGGAGGGTTAGCCTCAGGGAGTACAGCCTTTTGTTTGAAGGGAAGGACCTTCAGGCTAAATTCAACAGATTTTATTTCTGGTCAATTTGCAATTGATTTGATTTCTGGTCAATTTGTGATTAATATGGTTTCTGGTAAATTCAAAAAATTTTTTTCTTCTATAAAATCCTTGTAACACATGAGAAAGAACAGAGACAGGAGGATGAAAAAATGCTTAATTGTCTAATAAAATGTCCTCCTTCTGGGTTATTGATCATGCTTGAATATTAACTATGATACAGATTTGTCTTTCCAGGTTAATCTCAATAAATTTTGAAAAATCTACCAATGGGAAAAATTGCCATATGTATCCAAAAGTTTCAAGGTAACATTCTAAAATAAGTAAATGTGAATGCAGCTTGTCTCAGAGATCATTATGTTTTGCATATACTATTTTAAAATATTCAACATGAATTTATTAGCAGGAGATATATTATAAACCCTATAAATATGTGCTAATACTACATGGGTTGTCAATTCTCCAAAAATGATATTTATAGAGGTGTTACATACGAGAAATGACTATGGTTTCTCTGAATTCTATAAGGTATAAAAGAACTAAAAGTAAAGACAAAACAAAAGAAAGAGCATATACTTTTGTGCTCCACTGGCTTTTGACTATGAGACAAGAGCTCTTCCTATTGCCAAAATCACAGAAACAGACATATTTTCCAATACTTCCTCATAAAACCGTCTGATCAACGGGTTTATGAAGAATGTAAAGGAAATAAATATACAAGGAGAATTATATCTTGCATTGCTAAAGTCCATGATTGTATAGGTAAACTGAGTCAAAGAAAATGACATAATGTTTGTTTTCTCATCTATTTGCTCAATGGTTAGAGACATCTGTTAAGTACTATATGTTTTCTGCTTGCTTATAAATTAAAAAGAAGGGGGAGAATTCCCCTAGAAAGTGTCTTTCTTAATTTTGGGATTTTTGCAAAAAGACTAGTCATGGCAAATGATTCTCTAGCTTAAGTTTTTTATAAAACAGAGTACAGATGTTCTTTTGCTTGTGAAACCATACAAGCTAACACTGGACCTGATCACTCCAGTTATAGCTGTTGGTTCAATGACTAAATTGTTTGTGAATTAAGAAATGCACAAGGGGAACACTTGGGGTACTCACCAAGACTAGCTATGTTTCTTTGTCAAGGACAAATTGAGTTTTTGGGATGAAAGTTGCTTACTGATATTAATTTTCTAGGGTGAGGTTCTCACATTTAAAAGCATTGTGAATTTTAAGGAGATGGTTCTATTTGTTTATGATAATACTACCAGGTGGTAATCATTGGACTTGTATAACTTATAAGGTTTAATTTCAGTCATTGTGGTTTCTATACTCCTATTAGATAAATGTGTTGGAATAACTTAATCAAGCCAACAACGTTGGTTGTCACAGGTTTTTCTTTTCAAAATTTTGGCAGGACACTGCTTTGCTTTGTTGCGGATGATCGCAGAGTTTCCATCTAAGATATTATTTCAACAATTGTCTTATTTTGTGTGCTTGAACTAACTCTTTAAGATTTCAGTTCCTGTGGACTTCGGTTCTCATACATCAATTGCAGTTCATAAAAAGAGAGATTTTAGAATAACTTCTGTCATCTTTGCTGCAATAGCCATGTCAGCTGTGGTGACTACTACGGCTGCTATTGCTCTTGTTACTTCAGTTTCTACAGCACAAACTCTCAATAATCTTTCTTCTGTGGCTGTCCAAGCTCTGAACATCCAGAATCAACTAAATGGACAACTTAAAACTGGACTTATGATTCTTGATCAGCGAATTGTTCCTGTGCAGAAAGACTTGGTATCGTTGGACAATTAATGACATTGTGATGTGTTCATTCTATTGCATTCATTTTATTGTGGGACTTTATATAATTGATGTTTTGCAGCAAAAAATGTCTAGACAGCTGTCACATATGTTAACTAGTCATTGGACTTATGAGTTTAATCTTTATTACTAACTTATGAGTTTAATCCTTATTGCTAAAGTGCATATCCCGACTATAGTGTCTTCGACAAGAACTCTTGGTCTGATGTGCATTAACGCTTTGCCAATCTCAAATGCGCCAACAACTGTAAGAACAGCTAATTAAAGCAAGCCATGGCAGCTATGGGTGACCGATCCCCCCCCCATATATGGCTTAAAATGCTGGATTGATAGTCAGAGATGGGTAAGATCCATGGAATCAACCTAAGACAGGGTTCTGATGCTTGGAGGTCAGAATTCCAATGACGGGTAAGAGTGTAATTTGCCATGGACAACCTAAGACAGACACGATCCTGAGCCATTTTTTAATAAAAGAAAAGGGGGATATGTCAGGGGCGAAAGCTTTTGGGGGCCTTTGGAGGCACACCCTGGCTTAATCTCAGGACGGCACTTGATAGCTTGCCACGAGGGGCTTAGCTTAATGAGTTTCAGGAGGTGATCTCGACTGGCTGTTATGCACAGGTTTTTACCATTAGCCCTCTGATTGGCCAGGAAGCTCTATATATACTGCCTCGTTCCCCACAATAAAAAACACACACATTCATCAACCCACAAGCGGTGTGTGTGTGTGTGTATTTATATGATCACTGCCCTCCGTGGGCAGCCGGGCAGTGATAGAGACCAGTGGAATGAGGTTACAAATCTTGTCATCTAGAGAGGAAAGATGGGAGGCATCATTGGCCAAACAGAGCCTCCAAAGACAAAAGAATAACTGTGGGTATACTGTGTGGACTGATGGAGCCTAAAAGGGAGATAAGTGGGGTCCACATGTGTGGGCAGGAGCTGAGGGTCTGGGTGATGGTGGTCAGTGCCCAGAGATGGGAAGAAGCTCCTTTCCTTTCCTTTCATTTTTTATTTACTTGTTAAAAATTGATATCTTTGGGCTGGAGAGATGGCTCAGAGGTTCAAGGCACTTTCCTCCAGTGCCTAAGGCCCCAGGTTCAATTCCCCAGGACCCACATGAGCCAGACCCACAAGGTGGTGGACCTGGTGCCTGGTGTTCTCTCTCTCTCTCTCTCTCTCTCTCTCTCTCTCTCTCTCACTCTCTCTCTCTCTGCTTGAAAGTGAATAAATAAAATATTAAAAAAATTGATATCTTTATTGTCCAAAATTAGATATTTTATATTAGCAAAGATTATGTTAGTATACCTGATTCCCTCCTCCCTGTCCCCAATCCACTGGGTATCCTTCTTGGTGGACATACTGGATCAGTCCATGGGGTAGGGGATTATGGATAGCACAGGAGGCAGCCAGGTTCTCTCCCCTTGTGTATTGTTGCTGAGGGGGGCAATGTCTCTGGATATTCTCCCCCACCATGGCTCTTACACTCTTTCTGCCCCGTCTTCCAATTAGTTCCCTGATTCATGGTGGGTGAGTTTTAAGGCTATCCCTTTCATTTCTTTTCCTTCTTTCTTTCTTCTTCTCTCCCTGATTTCCTTTTTTTTTAAAAAAAAATCTTCATTTCTAGTCTCCTTTTCCTTCCCTTCCCTTCTCTCCTTCCTTCCTTCTTTTTTGAACTGGTTCTCCCTATATATCCCAATCTGGCCACCAACTCATGATCAACTCAATTCAACTTCCGAAGCACTGAGATTATGTGCATGAGCCACCATACCCAGCCATGTCCTCTTTTTAGTGGGTATTATGCCTTTACTGATTCCCTCAGAACATCCTAAGCATAGTTATTTTTAAGTTTCTTTTTCTGTTACATAACTTTTATTTCACCTTTCTGAGTCCATATTTTAGTCCTTGTTAGATTTTTTTTGGTTCAAAATGAAATTTCTCTTTATACTTAATTTTTTTGCACATTAATTTGGAATGTCCTCTTTCATTTTCTTTTCCTTTTTGTTTATTTTTTATTTTTTTTTGCTTTCTCTGTTAGTCATCTGGCCTTAATTCAGCACCCCATTGCCAGTAGGACTTTGGATACAAGTGGCATACATACTATTTCAACTAGCTTTATGTTGCTGTGACAAAATACCTGTAACAATCCACTTAGAAAAGAAGACAGGCTTATACTATAGTTTCACAAGTTACTACATTGGACAGCTTGCATCATGGAAAGGTAGCATTTTGTCGTTACTGAAATAAACACTTAGTCTGAGTATGGATTTGCTTTTCCTGCCCGGAGAGCTTTAGCCAAAACTACCATCCATGGGCTCACAGAGTGCCTTATCCACTGTCATGGTATTGCTTCAGACCAAGGAACTACTTCAAAGCCAAGGAAGTGCAGCAGTGGGCTCATGCTCATGGAATTCACTGGTTCTACCACATGCCCCACCACCCTGAAGCAGCTGGCTTGTTAGAATGGTAGAATGGCCTTTTTTTTTAAGAAATTGATATTGAATTGATTGCTATATGTAGCACTTTATTTTTATTTTTTTCTATTTATTCATTTTCAAGCAGAGAAATACAGAGAGAGAGAGAGAGAGAGAGAGAGAGAGAGAGAGAGAGAGAGAGAGAGAGAGTACCAGGGCCACCACCTTGTGGGTCTGGCATATGTGGGTCCTGGGGAATTGAACCCAGGGCCTTAGGCACTGGAGGCAAGTGCCTTAACCGCTGAGCCATTTCTCCAGCCCTAGAATGGCCTTTTAAAGAATCAGTTACAGTGCCAACTAGGTGGCACTAGCCTGGAGGGCTGGGGCTGAGTTCTCCAGCAGGCTGTGTATGCTATGAACCAGTGTCCTATATATGGTACTGTTTCTCCTATAGGCTGGATCCACGGGTCCAGGAATGAAAGGGTGGAAATGAAAATGGTACCTCTTACCATCACCACAAGTGAACCATTGGCCAAATTTTTGCTTCCTGTTCCCGCAACCTTATGATCCCCTCTGCTGGCCTACAAGTTTTGGTTCCAAAGGGGGGAGTGCTGTTGCCAGAAGGCATAGAGAGTTTCCATTGAACTGGAAGCTAAGACTCCTCCTTGACCACTTTGGGCTCCTGAGGCCCTTCCGTCAACAGGCCAAAAAAAGAGTTACAGTGTTAGCAGGAGTGATTGATCCAGGATACCAGGGAGAAATTGTACTGCTCCTCCACAATGGAAGCAAGGAAGAGTATGTCTGGAGTGCAGGAGACTGTATAGGGCGCCTCTTGGTGTTACCATGCCCTGTTATCAAAGTCAATGGGAAACTACAACACCCCAATCAAGGTAGTGTGACAAATGGCCCAGATCCATCAGGAATGAAAGTATGGGTCACCCTTCCAGGTAAAGAACCAAGACCCACTGAGGTTCATGCCAAAGGTGGAAAAAACACAGAATGGGTAGTAGAAGAAGGTAGTCACAAATGCCAGCCAAGGGCACATGACCAGTTACAAAGATGACGGCTATAATTGCCATGAGTGTTTCTGTCTTACTTGGTTAAGAGTGTTTGTATATTGATGCTCCAATACCTTTGTTTTTCCTCTATTTATCTATTGTGTAATGAATATTGATTGTGAGTATATCATTAGCTAACTGCTGTTGAGTTTATATTTATATATTAATAATTATTAATAATATATAAATTATATATTAGAGACTTAGCATTCCTCAAGGGACCTTGCCTTGTTTTGAGGGGAAATTGTATGTTTCTAGTTATAAATTATATCTTGTTAGGTGGAATTATGATCTTGTTATGTCTTCATTTATAAATTAAATATGATGTAAGGAGATATGGTTTGGTGTCAAGTTGATAAGGAGTGGACTTGTGATGATTAAGTTCTGTTGCCAACTTGATCTGTTTAGTAATCTACAGTAATCTTGGGTGTCAATTTGATTTATTTAGTAATCCACAATAATCTTGGGTGAGTCTCTGAAGGTGCTTCCAGGAAGGATTAGCTGAAGGAAGAAGTCCTTCATTCAGAGTTATCCCTTCCCCCAGAGTGGGTGGCCCTTCTGGAAGAGGGCTTTATATAAGGAAACTCTGGGAGAAATGACTCTCTTCCTCTTGCTGCTGCTTGCTGGTGAGTGTCTTCATTACTCTTGGATCTATTTTGCTTGGCTATCCTTTGTTGACAGTGGAATCAAGTTTCCTCAGCTTCCCAGCATGGACTGAAGACCAGAAACTCCCCAGGAAGCCTTCAGGCCTTCAGTGCTGGATTGAGACTGCTGAGGCATCTAGCCACATGACTTAATAGCTACTGGTGCTGTGACGCTTAGTCCTGCAGACTGCTATTGTTGGACTGTGGTAAACTAATCCAATAAATACCATTTTCAATACATTTCATTCTATTGGTTCTGTTCCCCTAGAGAACCCAGAATAATACACATTCTATTTCAATTAGCTTTCTGTTGCTGTGAAAAAATACCTATAATAATTTTCGTTGTCAGCCACATGCTGCTGGGATGAATCTCTAAAGAACGCACGATTATGGGGAGGAAAATATTTGTTGAGCAGATCCAGGGGAAGAAGTTAAGGAAAGGCTGGCCCTCTTTCACAGAAGCAAGCAGAGACAGAGAGAGAGACAGAGGCCCACCACCAGCACCAAGCAAGCACACTCCAAACTAACTAAAGGAACTCCAGGCTTGAGCTCAGACTTCTTCGTGCATATGTATAGCTGAAATTCCAGACCCACCCCAGAAATACCTTAGGGCTGAACCCTAGGATCTGGCCAAGGTGACACACTTCCTCTAGTCAGAAATGGCTGGAGACAATTTATAATTTTAATAAATCCTTAATTCTTTTGGGGGACATTTATTCAAAACTACCACAATAATCAACTTAAAAAAGATGAAAGGGGTCAAAAGTTTTAGATTATGGCTGATTTGTCCTGTTACTTTGGCTTGTTGTAGCATAGAACATCATGACAGAAGTGTATAGCAGAGAAATAACTCAACTCATGGTGGCAAAAAAAAAAATAAGCAAAGAGCAAGGGAGGATAGGACCAGGCTGTCAGTGTTTTCCAATGGTATGTCTCAAATAATTTAACTTCCTTCAATTCAGCCCTATGCTTAAAAGTTTTACAATCTACCAATTTTGTGAGTTTCCTTTCTCTCATTGCTCTAAGGACTCTCTCTTTATCCTCAATACTAGGCATTGTAACTAAGATATGTCTTGGGGTGTTCCTCCTTTGATCCAATTTGTTTGGGGTCCTCCGTATCTCTTTTGGTTGTACAGGACTATCTCTTGCCAAGTATGGAAAGTTTTCTTGAATAATTCTGTTGAAAATATTTTCTCTGCCCCTCGTTTGGTTTTCTTCTCCTTCCGGGATCCCCATGATCCTGAGATTAGGTCTTTTTATGGTATCCCACATTTCCCTTGAGTCTTGTTCACTTGCTCTTTTGAATTTTGTCAAGGTTCTGATTTCCCTTGAATTCTCCTCTGTTCTGTCTTCCATGTCTGAGGTTCTGTTTTCCCAGTAATTGATCCTGTTGGTAAGAGATTCTAGGGATGTTCTTATTATTTCAATGTGGTTTTTGTTTTCTGCAACTTCTTTCTGGGTTGTTTCTATCATCCTGTTGACATGTGATTTCATTTCAAGGTTTGATTTAATTACTTCTTCCTGACAGTAATTCTTATATTTGCAGATGTCTTTGGTTAATTTGGAAAGCTGGTTTTTGATTCCTTCAGTTTGTTGGCTTGTCTTTAGTTCTGATATGTCTCTTCTGACGTCCATTTGTTTCTCCTCTAATATATTAAGCCTGGTGGCAAAGCTAATGAGCTGACCTTGTACCCATTCACTATGTTGTTCCATCTTTTCTTGCATGACTAACATTAAGTTCTCCTTAGGACCTGTGCCAGTATGATCGGGGTTTAGTGTCATGTCATACTGGTCCTGCTTCTGCTCTTTCACTTTAGTGTTGTTGTTGTTGTTGTTATTTGGTGCAGTTTCCTCAGTTGGTGAAATATTCTTTTTTAAAAAATATTTTATTTATTCATTATCATGGAGAGAAATACAGAGAGAGAGAGAGAGAGAGAGAGAGAGAGAGAGAGAGAGAGAGAGAGAGAGTGCACCAGGGCCACCACCTTGTAGTTCTGACATATGTGGGTCCTGGGGAATTGAACCCAGGGCCATAGGCACCAGAGTCAAGTGCCTTAACCGCTGAGCCATCTCTCCAACCCTGGTGAAATATTCTTGCGTTGAGGTCTGCCCATTTCGATTCCACTTGAGTTGGTTGGCGGAATGTCTTTGAGATATCTGCAGGGGTCGGTGAATGTGGAGGATGGCAGAGCGCAGTGGGCAGTGGGGAGGGTACAGTTGTCGGGGCTGTGGGGGTTGGTGGTTGTGGGGAGGAGTAGCATACCCCCGGATGATGTGGGGGGTGGGGCAAACAGATTAGGCAGGCCAGGGGAACAGGCCCACAGAGGTCTGTGGTCCCAGGGGATGGGGTTGGCAGGGGGAGAGGCTAGGGTTGATTCTGCTGAGATCCCTGACACTAGTGTTGCTGGGATCTCTGGGCGCAGATAGGGGTGCTGATGGGTTCCTCAGGCACAGAAAAGGAGCAGAGATGCACTGGAGGCCTTGGGGCGGGCAGAGGGGCTACAAAGGAGGCCCCGGTCGAATGGGTGAAACAGAAAGAAAAAAAATACAGGAAAGCTGTGTATTGAGGGGGGAGGGGCAGAGTAAGCAGAGGGTGGGCGAGGGGCTACGAAGGAGTTCCCGGTTGAACCATGAAAGAGAATAAAAAAAAAAAAAAACAAGAAAGCCGCCTAGCGAGAGGGGAGGGGCGGAGCAGATGGAGGGTGGGGTAGAGGCGTGAAAGAGAAAGAAAAAAAAAACAAGAAAGG
>PVHP010011948.1:33163-44183 GCA_004024765.1 Zapus hudsonius
AAAAAAAAAAAAAAAAAACAAGAAAGCCGCCTAGCGAGAGGGGAGGGGCGGAGCAGATGGAGGGTGGGGTAGAGGCGTGAAAGAGAAAGAAAAAAAAAACAAGAAAGTGAGGGGAGAGGGGAGGAGCAGATGCGCTGGAGTTCGGAGGGCAGGGGGAGGGGCTACGAAGGAGGCCGATGGAGAAAGAATATTAATATAAGAAATAAAATAAAAAGAAAACAACAAAAAGTAGAAAAAGAAAGTCACACAAGTGCCTGTGAGGGGCAGGATAGACAGTGGGCGAGAGGGTGGGGACTGAATCACAAGGAAAGCCACCAAATGAAAGCCTCAGGTAGCCGGCGGGCTGAAGCTCTTCTGGCACAGCTTGCCTGGACGACTCACTGCCTCCTGCGAGCGCTGGTCCATGCTGGCGGCTTCTAGTGGTTCGGATCCTGTGCTTGGAGGTGCCTGGAATTCAGCGGGTGGCCGCAGCTTATGTCCATGATCTGGATCCCTGCTGAAAACCCTGGCCCTTATTTCCCAAGGTGTTCTGCGTGTCTGCTAGTCAGCCATCTTCCCCGGAAGTCCTTGATTGTTATTTCAATAAAGTGATCTTGCTCTCAGCAAAATGAGTGTTCATTTGACTCTTGTGTGCAAAATGCTTACCTTTGAGGAATGGGGGGCGGTGAGATTCTTTACACTTCTAAAATGGGTATTTAATAGTCTCTCCACTCATGCCTGTCCTGTCTTCTTGCACCTAGATCTCTAAAGGTTGGTGAGGGGAGGTGACCCAAGGCCCATGGAAACCACCCTTCTTTTATTACCTTATTTTATTAACTATGTGAATATGGTGGGATTTGATAGGGTGGGTGGTGCAATAGGATGAGTGTAGGGTGGTGTTTGTGCATGGTAAAAGCGTAGGTATGATGCCTCTGAGGTAGAAGTAAAGGAAATAAATGAGACATAGATTCAAATAAGGGATTTGGATTGGAGATATTGTTCAGTGGTTATGGACGCTTCCTGTACAAGAATGAGTGCCTGAAGGGGCCTGAGACCATTTGAGTTAGAATATCTAGAACCAATGTTAAACAGCTGGGCACAGCCACACATACCTGTGTCCTCAGCTCCATAGTTAAGCAGAGACCTGGAACTTGCAGGAATTTTTGAAAAAAAAAAGCAAGCTGTGGGATCAGTAAGAGATACTGGTTCAAATAGTAATGGATGGAAGAGTGGTGAAGCAGGATGCCCAACATTCTGCTCCAGGCAATTGCATCCCTATGCAGGTGAACACATGGGTGCTCAAAGGTCACTGTACCTCCTTAAACACAAGCAAAAACATAAATAAATAAAATGATCTTGGGCTCTGCATGTAACTTAGTGAAAGTGGTCACCCAGGCTAAGAGTTCCTAGGTTCTATCTGCAGCACCCCCACAAATTAAAGACAGAGACATTCAACTTTACCTGAAGACTTTTAATATAGGAAAATATGCAAATATTGTTTATTGATCTCAGGTAGCAAGACAGAGGTCCTGGAAGAACCTCTCAGTCAAGAACCTCTTATCACCCTGGGCCACAATGATAATGGGACAGAGTCTTAGCCTGGCTTCCTCATAGCTTCAGTGTGAATTGCTGTCACCAGTGGAGGACACACATATTACTTTGATAATACTTCCATTTCTGTCACTCTACAAATGTAGTATTTATTCCATTGAAGTCACCTGATACCACAAATCCTACATTACCTTCCTAAAAGGGTTGAAAAACATGAGGCCATGGGAGACGGTCACATATGTGATATTGACATAAAAACTAATTTCCCTCTGAGTGTTAAGTCTGTGATTCAGGCTGCTTTCAATAATATGGAGGGAAGGGAAATTTTGAAAGTGGGTGATGTATCATATGTCTGTGTAAGGGCTCTCCAAAGGAACAGAACCAGAACCATGCATATATAGCAGGGCATTTATTACATTTGCTTGTATGATCAGAGACTAGGTGTTCATTGTTTCAGTGGTTATCTCCAGGGTGGAGATCTGGGTCAACTAGTAGCTGTTCACTCTGATAATCTAGAAGCTTGAATACCAGAGAGACCAATGAAATCCAGCGTGAGGCTCAAGAGTTAGAAGTCCCCTTGGTCCAGAGAGCTGCTGTTCCTATCTTGACCGTTACCTTCTTATACACTGTGGTCCTAGTCTTCACAGTTTATCTCAAAATCACCTTTTTGTCTGCTAGGCTCTGTATAGTCTCTGGTTTCCCTTTTCAAAATGTGGGAAAGCATTTTCTTTTTACTCCATCTTAATTACAATGAGCAGAAAGAAATTACTTTCTAGTGAAGAAAAGTTTCCACAAAGAAATGATATACCTAATACTCTATCCACCTCCCTCAGTCTACTCCCTAGTTGACTACATGAAATCCCACACATGTAAACTCACGATTGGTCATGTCTGTTTAAAAAATTTTATGAAACATCTTTGTCCTATATGAGTTACAAAGATGAAAATAAAAACTTCACAGGCAAAATATACAAAGTTATGTTACTTTTTAAAGATGACAGTTTATTTAGAACTTTTGTTCAGATATCAACACATATATAGTTATGCCATTATCTTTCATATTTTCTCATAACTATCACATTTTTTAAAAATATTTATTTATTTGAGAGAGAGACAGAGAGAGAGAGAGAGAGGTAGACAGAAAGAGACAGAGAGAATGGGTATGATCAGGCCTCCAGCCACTGCGGATGAACTCCAGACACATGCGCCCTCTTGTGCATCTGGCTTTACATGGGCACTGTGGAATTGAACTCAGGTCCTTCTGCATTGCAGGCAAATGCCTTAACCGCTAAGCCATCTCTTCAGCCCACTATCACATTTTTATAACTATAAATTGACACCTTATTAAAATTTAATATTATGGCATTATTTGTTCAGTGCCCAGAAAATGTGACTGCCTCTTCATTCTTCTCAGTGCTGTTTTCTTAATGTATTTCTTTCTCTGTCTGTTCTGAGGACCTCTGACTGTCTCAGACATTCTCTATAGAAACACAAGTCTGTTACTGCTCTTTTTCTACACATAAGAAAGCATACACTGATCACCTAGCTTCTGAATGTTTCAGACTCAGACTTCACTGAAGATTCTTCTTTATTTTTGTGATAAAATTTGGTGCTGTGATTTCTTATCAACAGACTCCCCAGGTTCAAGTTTCACCTCAGTGACTTACATTTGGTGATCTTAAGTAAGCTCTTTAACTTCTCTGCCTCCCTTTTCTCCTAAGATGATAAAACATGAATCCCTTCGAGTTATAGAGACTTAAAGAAGTGAAAGTATGTGTAATGGATAATTTTAAAGACCGATTTCATTGGATTTGGAATTATGTAGAAGATTAGAAAATTACGCTTCTGGACTTTTCTATCAGAGTATTTTGATTAAAGATAATATAGGTGTGGGCGGGACCACCCTTAATGTAGATAGCACATGGCTGGAGGCAAATTTAAAACAAAAATAAAAAGAAGAAAGCCAGTACATCCAAGCTATTCCCTTATCTCTGCTTTCTGGTTATTAGAAAGGAGTCTGAGGTCCAAGAATGATATTGGCAAGACAGTATTTTATGTCTGCAGAAGCGTGCATGGCTCTAAAGAGTTCAGGCAAGCAATCTGTATTAGTCAGGGTTCTCTAGAGGAAACAGAGTTGAAAGAATGGAGTAAAATAAAAGGGAATTTATTGGGGTAGCTTATGACAGTCCAACAATAGCAGTCTGTAGGCCCACAGCTAAAGGAACCAGTAGCTGTTCAGTCCACGTGGCTGGATGTTTCAGCAGTCCCAATCCAGCCCAGAAGGCCTGATGGCTCCCTGGGGAGCAGCAACTGACAGTCCACGATGTGAGGCCAAGGAAACTGGGTTCCAATGTCCAGGAAGGGTAGGAGAGCAGGATGCAAGTGCAAGTCACGAACCAGGACCAGCAGCCAGGGGAGGAAGGAAGAGGTTTTTCTTCCCCTCAAGCTTCCTTATATTTATTCCCCTTGGAAGGCCCACCCACTGGGGGGAAGGGCTCACTCTGGAGAAGGGAACTCCTCCCTTCTCCAAAATCCCAAAAGGATTTTTTCAATCCTTCCTGCAGGCAAGCTCACAGACCCACCCAAGATTACTATGGATTAGATCAAGTTGACAAACTTAACCATCACAAGTTTTCTCCAAATTCCCAAAAGGAATTTGTCAATCCTTCCTGCAGACAAGCTCAGAGATCCACCCAAGATTATTATGGATTATTACATTGGTCAAGTTGACAAATAAACTTAACCATCACACGAGCACACTCAGTGGAACTTCACTGGGTTTTTATGTTAACACAAGAGCCCTATGCCTTACTCTGTTTAGTCAGAGCTTTGCTTCACATTCTTCTGTGATTGGCTAAGCTTTGGCTTCAAGGACTATTGACTCAGGGCGAATTTCTACAAATGTTGTTTAGAGATTAGTTTCTGTATCTTATCTTAATGCTTTGATAGAAAAGAAAGAATGGGGCTGTAGAGATGACTGGCTCATTTAAGGCGCTTGTTTGCAAAGCTAGATGACCCTGGTTTGATTCCCTAGTACCCATTTAAGAACAAAGTGGCACATACATCTGGAGTTCATTTGCAATGTCAAGAGGCCCTGACATACTAGTGTTCTCTCTCTCTCCCCCTCTCTCTCTCACTTGCTCACTCTCATTCTCACTCTCTCACTCTCCCTGCTTGCAAATGATTATTTTTTTAAAAGGAGAGAATGTCTTTCATATTTCTCACATTGATATGGTATAATATTCCCAGTGGTCTAATGTAACCACCACTCTGAGTTTCTTTGCCTTTTTAAGTTTCTTTTTTTAAAGCTAGGTTTTGATTCTGTTCTTTAAGACATGAGGTTTTTATCTGTATCTTGGGCTTTAATATCTATGGACAGAGGTATGCAATGAGTTACATCACAACTTGTAAATTTCCACTATGGAAAAAGGACTCTAAATAGCAGGTATTCAGTAACTCTGGTTTGTTAAGACTGTAAACTGAAGTCTTATGTGATTATCTATCATCTATCTGCCATCTATCTATCTATACATATATATGTGTATATACATACATATATATGTATATAATCTATCTAATTTCTTACATTGCCTGCCACAATAGGAATTTCTTTGCTTTACTATACACTCTCTGTCAACATCACCAAATTCTTTAAAACCTTGAGTCAATATAAATCTGTTCTTTAAGTTGCATTTTGCAGATGTTTAACAGCATTGATACAAAAGCCTGACTAATATAGTGTGTAAGTCATGTATAAGAATGCCTCACACACTATAAATAACTTGCATTGCATAGTCTTTGTTATTACTATTCTGTCATCATTTTACCCTGATTTGTGGGTTCTTTGTGATGCTTATGATTTGAGGAATCTAGTTCACATCCAAACTTTGTCACTGTGAGTCTCTCTTGCATTTATAACGACATGTTGCCCTCAGCAGTTTGCAGGGAAAATTCTTAATTGCTGTTGGCTATTCAAGAAGTTAGATTACTGTTTTCACCGTTTCAAGCCCAGAACCAAGACTGCAGGCAAGTTTTGCTATGGCAGACTTTGATGGTGATCTCTCCTACTATGTTTTCAGTTGCTTTACTTTGAAATCACTCCTGGAATGCTTTGTATCTAATCTTCTCCATCTAGGACTGTCTGAGCCCCCTACTTATATCCTGAAGTACCTCCCACACCAGAAATAGACAAGAACAGAAGGATGCAGAAATAATTCTGACCAACTGTCATCAGACATTTGAATCTGAAAGAGACAAAAGTAAATGGACGGGGGTTGGGGCAGATATGAGCAAAAGGCCTACTTACAACACCATAATGAAAACTGATAAATCACTATGAGATTTACCATGGAGTATCTCAATTTATTCTATACCTTAGTGTTACGTGCAGAGCTTTTAAAAACGTCAGTGCCTGAATCCATCTCAGACCTCTGGGGATCTATACAGTCCGGACAATGAAAACCAGAATTTCTACCTTGTGGCTCATAAAGTGGTCTGGGTTCAGCAGCACCCATCTCACTTGACAGCTTGTTAGCAATGCAGAATCTCAAGGCCCAAACCAGACCACCTGAATCAGAATACACATTTGAACAAAACCCAGGGATCAGTATGTTGGTGGTCATATAACACCGTACTTTCAAATCACCTAGAACAAAGGAAAAGAAAAACACTAATGCCTGAATTTACACAATTTACTCAGCTATACTGTCAAAGAAGTTCTGGACCAAGTACAATGAAGACTTACTGTGATATTTGGCACTACATGAAGTGAAAAGAAAAACCATTTCATCCGGAAGGCCTACTTGGGAGAATATAAACATTGAATGGAAAGTTTAAAGTTGATTACTTGGAGTATCATGATATAAACAACTTGATTTCAACCATGAAGTTTTATCAAAGTCTGCACTAACCTAAAATATGTTTTTGAGAGTGGATTCTTCATAGGGGACCCAGGGTGGTTTTGACATTTTTATATAAATGAATGTGCCCATTGGCAGAGTTAAGTGTCTGAAACAATAATCTACCTCAGCTCTTTATAATGGTGAAGCCCGTGCTTTCAATTGCCAGGATTTTATACCTGTGTTGAATGACACTGACTCACTAAGTCAATAGAACAATTTAAGTAAATGGCCATACCAGCATTTCAGAGTTTCTTTCTCTAAGGGACATGGCCCTATAATAGGGGGTGCAATCAGAAAGTGCATTTCCATATCTGTTTTCTACAGTTGCTCCCAATGTAACTCTGCCCAGGGTTCTACATGAGCAGACAAAAAAAATTGTGATCCTTTCTGTTCTTGCATTTAGTTGTGTCCATGCAAATCATGTTGGTTCCTCCTTGAATACAATTGACTTGGTAAAAAAGTAGGTGGAAATACAAGCCTGAGCAGCTAAACCTAAAGAAAGAAAATGCATTCTCTGGTGAAGGACAATAGAGAAAAGCAAGTGATCCAACCCTGTATAAAAAGAATGAATTCTTCCAAATCTTCTCATCCCTCCTGTTAGCTAAATAGAGAAGAAAGATACTAGGAGTCAGAAAATGTCACTTTCTATCAGTTCTTTGTTCCACAGACTTCAGCAATTACTTCTCATTGGACTTCTGCTCAGTCACTTTTCCTCCTCTTCCTGTCCCTCCTCCTTTTTCTTCTTGGTACACATTCTTTTGCCTTATTGTCATCTTTCTCTTTCATTGCTTACCTGCTTTCTCCTTTATCATAGGGCATCATTTAGTCTTTTCTAACAATAAACATGGCAACACAGTACATAATGGGTAATGAACCATCATAGACCAAGGCAATGCTGGAGTGGGGCAAGCATTAGTGTAGTTCAGAAGAAAACCCCATGTTTACTAAATCTCAAAGGAATAATCTATTGAACAAAATATCAACTAATAAAAAGCTATAAACATCATATCTCAACCTAATAAGGAGTATACATAACAGACCTAAGGTTCATATGGTACTAAATGGGGGAAAAGGTGATGAATTCCCACTAATGTCTGGAACAAGTCAGGGGTGTCCACTCTCACTGCAGCTATTCAATAGTCTTGGCTCAAACAATAAAACAAGAGAAAGAAACAAAGAGGTACAAATTGAAAAGGAAGAAGTCAAACTGGACCAATTTGCAAATGATATGATTCTATACATAAGTGACCTCAGCAAAGTGGCAGGATATAAAATTAATACAAAAAATCTGTAGCCTTCATATATACCAATGGCAAACATATTGAAAAAGAAATCAGGGAAGCAGTCCTGTTTTTCAATAACCACAAAAGATTAAATATCTTTGTATATCCCTAACCAAGGAAGTGAAAAATCTCTACAATAAAAACAGTAAAATGGTCCCTGGGCCCGGCATTCAGCAGTGGATGCCATGCTGCTGTTGGTGGTCTTCCTTGCCAAGAGCAAGTCAAAAATGATTCTGGTGAGACTGACAAGCCAAGCTGAACAATCATTCAACACCAAAAGAAACTGCCTCTGAGAGAAACTGACTGTCTTGCATTATGATACAATAGTTTTAAAATGTCCTCTTTATGAAACAGAGAAAAATACACTCCCTCTAAACAATGGATTGAAAATGAATTTGATTTATAAATGAGAAGACTGAGGGCGAGGATGCTGATTCAAAAATCCTGCAGCGAGTGATAAAAGAGGAAATACTATGGCACTACGGCCTCCTGTGATTTGAAGGCCATTGTGAAGGGAACAATGAAGAGAAAGTTCTTTACATTAGGTCAGTGTCATTGCATCAGTTATTTATCTTTCTGGGTATTTTTATCGATCTTAATGAAATATTAAAATTAAAAAAAAACATTAAAACATTGAAGAAAGGAATTGAGGAAAACATGAGCAGATGGAAAGACCTCCCATGCTCATGGGTTGGAAGGATTAAAATCATGAAAATATTCTTCCTACCAAAAGTAATATGCAGATTCAATGTAATTCCAATCAAAATTCCTGCAACATAATTCAAAGAACTAGAAAAATAATCTCAAATTTTATATGGAAGCACAAAAGGTCTAAGATAGCCAAAAGGAACCTTAGCAAGGGAATACTACTAGGGGCATCACCATAACTGATTTAAAAATATAGTAGAGAGCCATAGTGATAATACCATGGTAGTGGCACAAAACAGACACATAGATCAAAGGAATAAAATAAAAGATCCATGGGGCTGGAGAGATGGCTTAGAGGTTAAGGCCTGCAAAGCAGAAGGACCTGAGTCCAATTCTTCAGTACCCACATAAAGCCAGATGCACAAGGGTCTGGGGTTCATTTGCAGTGGCTGGAGACCCTGGTGCACCCATTCTTTCTCAGTGTCTGCCTCTTTCTCAACTCTCTCAAATAAATAAATAAAATATTAAAAAAAAATAAAAGATTCAGATATAAGTTCTAGTAACTACAGCTACCTGAACTTTGAAAAAGAGGCCAAAACTGCACACTGGAGAAAAGACAACGTTTTCAACAAATGGTGCTGGAGAAATTTGATAACCATATGTGGAAGCATGAACCTAGGCACTATTCTCTCACGGTGCACAAAAATTACCTCTGAATGGATCAAGGACCTTAATAGAAGACGGGAGACTTTTAAATTACTAGAAGAAAAAAAAAAATAGAGAGAACACTCTAAGATACATGCGTAGGGAAAGATTTTATAAACAACACCACAGTATCCCAGGGAATTTGACAAACACTTGACTATAAGGATCTCATGAAACTAAAAATATTATTGTACAGCTAAACACATATGAACAGAGTTAATAGACAATCTACAGAATGGGAGAAAAGTCTTCACCAGCTATACATACAACATAGGTTTATTATCTAGAATATACAAAGAACTAAAAAAAAAACTAAGTAATAGAAACTCACTAAGTAATAAAAATTCAATCAACCCAGTCATAAAAAGAAGCAGGGAACTGAACAGAGTTCTCAAAGGGATAAACACAAATGGTCATTAAAATCTAAAAGATGTTCAACATCTTTAGCCATCAAGGAAAATGTAAATTTAAATGACTTGTAGATTCCTTCTCACTTCATTCAGAATGGCTATCATCAAAAAATCAAATGATGGTGATGGTGTGAGGAAAGAAGGACCTTCGTCCATTGTTGGTGGGAGTAAAAGCTTGTCCAGCCACTATAGAAATCAGTATGGAAGCTCCTCAAAAATCTGAAAGTACATGTACCACTTGATCCAGCTATACCACTCCTGGACATATACCTTAAATACTCTATTACAGAGATACTTACTCAGCTATGTTTGTTGCTGCTCTATTCCCAATAGGTAGTAATTGGAATCAAACCAGTTGCCCATCAACTGATGAATTGATAGTGAAAATGTGGTACATATACACAGTGGAATTCTACTTAGTGGTAAGGAAGCATGAAATTTGCAGGGAAATGAATGGACTTGGGAAAAATCATAATCAGCAAGATTATACTAGCTCAGAAAGACAAACACTACATGTCTCTCTCACACGTGGTTCCTAACATGAAACAGCTTGTCTTGTTTATAAGTTGTAGGAAGGAAGCATCTGTAGTATTGGCAAGGAGCTAGAATGAGGCTAAGAGAGAGAGAAAACAGAGTTGGATGAGTGGAAGGGATTCTTGACAGGCAAGTGGAGGGACAGAAGGTCTTGGGAGGGACTGGGGTAAGGAAGGGTGGGAGGGGGAGATACACAAAACTAATGATGACATGAATCAGTACCATACAAACCTTCCTGCTTAGTAATTAAAGACATAACTCTTAGTAAGGGATGGCAAGAGTAGTCCAGGCAGAAATTCCCTGTGAGGAGTGGATAAAGCTTTACCCTAAAACCATAAGCTCTTGCTGGGAAATCTCAGTGCTAGAAGTGTGTTAACCCACACAGTGAGCTGTTGGTTAGGGAGGCCCCAAAATAATCAGGTTATTGCCAAAGCACTTGGTTATCCACTGGACAAGACTGGTAAGAACTTATTGAAGAAGACACCAGAGGCTCTAGTCACAGGACATCGAAAGATCATGCTGGAAATGAGAAAAAAAGGCAGATCCATCCATGCTGGCAAGCTGTCATACTGCTGAAAAGTGTTTTGTGAGCTGCTCACCAACAGCATGAATAAACAATGTATCCTGCAAGCTATGAAATCAACCAGGCAGGATAAGGTGTACACACTGCTGCAACAGTGGCACACAAATTATGGAGGTAATCAACTTCTCTCTGATTGGATATGAGGCCCACTCAGTGGGAGGGAAATCACACCTGTTACTGAGAACCAAGTTTGAAGCTTATGGCTATGAAGGTCAAAGATCCTAGAGGGAAGCTTCAACTGTTCTTTGGCCGAAAGGGTATGGCCATCAAAACATCTTTTAAATGACTATGCTTACCCTTTGATCCATTCTTCTCTCAGTCTTGGTTGGAGAATCTGCTTATTTTTTTTAATATATATTTATTGTCCATAATGAGTTACATTATTTAGTGGGCAAACCATGCGTTGTTATCCCAACTTCCCCAATT
>PVHP010011949.1:7260-44355 GCA_004024765.1 Zapus hudsonius
ACATGGCAATGGAGTAGAAGGACTGCTGACCCAGGCCTCAGTGAGGTAAGGCCTGTACCCCCTACCCCGCTGGGGTAGGGGGCAGGCTCCAGACCTTTCTCTCACGAACCTCTCTTTTTCACAAAGGGAGCTTTTCTGTTATCTTTTCTTGGGCTGCTTATCTAACTAAATAGTAAAAGCTCTGTGAACTTTCTGACACATGTTTTCCCCACACTGGTGGCAAGAAAACTTTATGACTTCCCACATCCAATTTCCCCATCCAACTCCCCTTTTCCTGATCTACTGAATTAGAATAAATGTGTAACTAAAATTTAATTCTGTCCCTGTGTACAATTCTTTGGCATTAGAGGACAAGAACTCGGAGTTGGAGGAGGGGGAAGGGAGGATTCCAAAACTCTCTCTCTCCCCGCGTTGCTTACAATTATTAATTAGCAGCAACCCATATCACTAGGACACCTGGGCTCCCTGGGCAGCCACCTGCCACCTGAGAAACCAGCCCCAGAGTAGCTGAGATCCAAAGGCCAATTCCTGAGCTCTTGAGCATGTGAGGACACACTTGAGTTCTGGCGAAGAGAAGCTCCTAAGTTCCAGGTCTTCTGGAACACACTGCTGGTCTGCCTGTCACATGTCCCCATTTGCTCTCAAGGCAGACCCAAGGATGAGCTGTTTCTGGCAATGGATTCTCTCCAAACTAAAAGAGCAGGGCTGGAGAGATGGCTTAGCAGTTAAGATGCTTGCATGCAAAGCCAAACAACTGGGTTCAATTACACAGTACCCACATAAAGCCAGATAAACAAAGTGGCTCATGCATCTGGAGCTTGTTTGCAGTGGCTGGAGGCCCTGGTTGCCCATTCATTCTCATTCTCTCTCTCTCTCTCTCTCTCTCTCTCTCTCTCTCTCTCCCTCTCCCTCTCTCCTCTCTCCCTCCTTGCTAGTGAATAAATGAATAAATAAAAGAAACCACAAAGCACATCACGTTGAATTAGCACAACCAGTTTGGAGAGTACAGACCACCAGGGAGGGAAGGCATAGTGTAATTCATGGCCGGAGAGATAGATCATGGCTGGGACACGTCACATCTTGGGAGAGAGGAGGCTAAAAAAACCAACCAGAAGAGGATGGGCCTATAGTCTTCAATTCCCACCCCTAACCACCCACTTCCTCTTATTTAGCCCCCAGTCTTAAAGGTTCCAGAACTTTCCAAAACAGCACTACCACCTGGGGACCAAGTGTTCAAACACCTGAGCTTATGGGGACATTTTACATTCAATCCATAGCACTAGGTAAATACTCAAAATCCAGGTAGTATTCTACAAAATATGAGCCTCATCACTAAAATAAACAGCTGTAAGTGATACTTTTTTTTGGGGGGGGGATTCAAGGTAGAGCCTCACTCTAGCCCAGGATGACCTGGGAGTCACTCTGTAGTCTATGTTAATTGCAATGAAAATGCTGATGTCAGGACCTGGGAAAATGGCTCAGTAGACAAAGCATGTGCTGATAAGCTGAGTACTGGGGTTCAGATCCCAGACCTCGTGTAAAAAGCCGGAAGCTGTGGCTGGATTCTGTGACCCCAGTATGTCCAGGGCAAGATGAGAGGTGGAAATGAGAAAATTTCCCAGAAGCTCTGGGACCAGCTAGCCTGTCTGTCAAACACCGGATTGAACAAGGAGGATGAAAGACTGCCTCCAGTGAAGTAGAAGGTGGAGACCAGCACCCAGAAATTGTCCTCTGACATCTACACAGGTGCAGCAGCACATACGTGCATGACCACACACACCAATAGATACATATTAAAGTTATTTTTCAAATGCTAATGTCAATGAGAGTTACTTAGGGGAACATAGCAAAGCCATCCCTTTTCATGTAGCAGAGCTGGTTACCTATGGAGATGGGTAAGAAGTGTTTTACTTTCAAATTGAGTCTCCTCTCTGTTGATGCAAGTCGAGAACCTTCTCTGCCTTCTATCACCCTTGCAACCTGCCTATGTCCAAATGTGAGATAGAGTCCCGTGACACAGAGTGACCTTTAAAAACTTAGTGATGAGTTGTCTTTTCACATGATCTTCTCACACAGTTGGAGGAATGGACCTAGTTCTCTCTGCACATAAACATTGATACATGTTAAAATTTATTATTATAAAAATTTATTATAAAAATTAATAAAGCTATTAATTCGCTTTTTTGGGAATTCTCAATAAGCGTGTGATCCTCTCCTCCCTGGCCTCATGTTTTCCTCATTGGAGCCATGCCCCTGCCTGCCTGGCTCCTGCCAGCTCTGCCAACTAGGCTCAAGCCTGACCTGGGCCTTTGCACGTGCTGTCCTCATACCCTCTGCCCAGAATGCCTTTCCCCACCTGCACATCCTCCACTCTGTCCCCCTACAGAACATTCCTGAGTTCTGGGAACACTGGCTGACCTCCCACCTGCAGGGTCCTGCTCCCCCATCTGGCTTTCCCTAACTAATTTCCCCTTATTGTAGTGAGCTCCGCGATGCTGGGATGGACTTCCAAACAGACACAGTGGACAGGAGGAATGGGATTTATTTCAGGTTTACAGATCCAGGAGAAGAGACGGCCCCCTTCCACAGATCCAAGCAGAAAGACATCACCATCAGCCAGTGCCACACCAAAAACAATAACCAGCAGGGACCTAGGCAGAGCTCAAAAACCTCTCTGCCTAACTTTGGGCCAAAAATCAGATCCACCCCCAGTGACACCTTAGGGCTGGACTCCAGGATCCGCCCCCAGTGACACCTCCTCCAGGTAGGCAGCTGGAGAAAAGCTTCACTAAAGCACCTGAGTCTTTTGGGGGCTGATATCCAAGCTAGCAGAGCCCTTGAGCAGCAGTCCTTGCTCTCTCCAGGACTTGACTTTGGCTCAGTCACCATGTCCTCACCCTGTTTTGTGATGTCTTGTGATGGCAGGAAGTTATGAACTCCTTCACCCCAGGCTTTCCTTAGTATTCTATAGCCGTGGTTACTCTCTAAGGCTGGATCTCGACTCATCCATCATCTGTCTTCCCTTTAGCACACAAGCCCATGAAGGCCTGCCCAATGGCACAGGCCTGGAGCTCTAGTTATTCAGGAGGCTGGGGCAGGAAGATGGCAAACTCAAGACCTGCCTAGACTACAGAGTGAGCTCAAGACTTCCAGGGATACATAAGGAGTCTCTGCTGCAAAACAAAGTGAAGAAAATGCTGGAATGAAACTCAGGGATGAGTGCCTGCTTGGCATGTGCAAGGCCCTGGGGTCAATCCTCAGTATCAGGAAAAGAAAGGTCAACTGTAAATCCACAAGAACAGGGACCCTATTCACTGATGTCACTCTTTTTTTTTAAACATTTTATTAGAGAGAGAGATAGAGAGAGAGGCAGACAGAGAAACAGAGAGAGTAGGAGCACCAGGGCTTCCAGCCACTGCAAATGAATTCCAGATGCATGTGCTCTCTTGTGCATCTGGCTTTTATATGGGCACTGGGGAATCGAACTTCTGTCCTTCTGCATTGCAGCAAACGCCTTAACCGCTAAGCTATCTCTTCAGCCCACTGACGTCACTCTTCCCTAAACATTATTCATCACAGTCATTTAAGAACTGGCTGTTGGTTCCTAGTCTATCTTGGTCGGTCACTGCCATGAGAATACACGCATAACAAGCCCCCATGACACACCTTGGCCTCCATTCCCACATCTGTAGACTGACTGGCTCTGGGCCCTTGGGCTGGGCTGGTTGCCAAGCTGAGGACAGAGCGGTGTTGGCAGTGCCTCCTCCCTGGAGCATGCTCACCTCGTGGGAAAAACCCGAGCGTGGGAGGGAGAGCCTGATAGTGCCAGATACTGGGGCTTCTGCTTGGGTCCTCCCTGTGGAAATCTCATGGGCTGATACTGATCACATGGTTACAGCCACCACCAGGTCTAACTGCTCTTAAGGCCCACCTTCAACCAGCTCCAGCCTGCTTGGCCCTGTACTACAATCGTCCTCATCAACAGGCTTCCCTACACAGATTGCCCTTGACAATGACATCGGCAAGTTGAGGCAAATGTCATTCTCTGTGGAGGGCAGAGGAGCTGTAAGCTGCCTCCCTGTGGCAAAGAAGAAAGAGACGTCACATGAAACCCCCACCTGAGCCCCAGCTTTAAAGACAAGGAGGTTCAGAGAAGAAGCCCCTCCCTCACCTACCCCCCCATACTTCACTACTGCCCACAGCACTTGGGGTTTCTCTGCATACATGGGATTTGTTTAATTTGGGGATGGTAAACTTCTATTTTTGCTATCCTGGGACTCAAACTCAGGGCCTTACACATGCCAGGCAAGTGCTATATAACTGAGCTACAACCACAGCCCCCCAAAAGGAAACTCTAAATTGTTCCCTTTCTCTTTTCTTTTCACGTGTGCGTGCATGCATGTTTGCATGTGTATGGATGCACATACATGTGTATCTGTGGGGGTCAGAGGAGAGATCAACGTCAGAGGTCTTCTTCAGTCGCTCTCCGCCACCTTATATCTTCAGACTGGCTCACTCACTGAACCTGGAGCTCACTAATTCTGCCAGCCTGGCCAGCCAACAAGTCCCGTCTCTGCCCTCCCAGGGTTGGGATTTTCACATGGAGCTGGAAATGGAACTCAGGTCCTCATACTTGTGCAGCTTGCACTTGACCTATGAAGCCGTCTCCCCAGCCCATAAACGCTTTGTCGAATGAGTAAGTGAACGCCATGCCCCATGGGCAATACTGGGCAGTACCCGTCAATACAGTGGATACACAGAAATCCTTTGGCTTGACCCTGTTGCTGACCCATCCAGACCCACAGGGGTCAAAGGCCATAAAGAAGGGTAGATGAGCAGGTAGCATTCCTTCCCCCACCTTGAGTGTTGGGTCAAACTTGAGCTGCAGGCCAGGGTAAGCTGGGAACTGGGTGTAAGCTTAAAGTTTGGGTTTGAACCAACATGAAACTCAGAACATCTGGACATGAGTGGTGTCACAGATCACTAACAAGCCTGCTCTTGTAAGTAAGGGACCAAAATCCTAGTGATTTTCATCAAGAAATAAGACCAGAGACCTAACCTCACCCTCATCTTTGGGTTAGAGTGATGCCCGACATGTAAGGGAGCACATTGAAAATCTATAGCATGCAAAGGCAAGACTTTTTTCAAAATCAGAATTATTATGAAAAAAAATTCCTTAATGGGCAAAGTTCGAGATTTACCTGAAGATGACAGACCAGCAGCACATGCACACCTGCCAGCCTGTAGAAGCTGCTGGATGGCAGTGAAGTGATCTAAGCCATTTTCTAGCTGTGTCCAACTCTGAGCTTCTCTAACTCAGCTGCAGGTGACAGTGACAACCACCTGTGCCAACTAGTGTTTGTGTAGCGGGTCCCCAACCATGCGGGGGTACTGCCCCAGTGGCTGGAGCCAGGCAACTTCCATCACCAGCACCAGCACTGGACAGTCTAAAGACAGCTGGATCACGTGATCTCAGATTCTCAGGGACACCTTCAGGAGCCTGGTTATGGGAAAGGACACTTGGTCCAGAGTGAGCAGGGAGGAGAGGAACCTCTGTGTGCTCCCCAGTACGTTCTCTGTTGCTGGGGGCTGGCAATGCACCTGGCACCTGTCATGAGAGGACAGGTCACCAGCTCTGTGTGCAGGGGAGAGTGCAGCCTCATTCCCAGGGGCAGCTTGTCCTGAATCCATCTCATGATGGTGTGGGGAACTGCCCAGATAGGTCTGTACCATTGTGGCAGTAAGGTGAGGATCCCACAAGAGGCAGTGGTCTGTCCCAGCCTGATTGGCTCTTTCCAAGGGACAGAGATCTCACTGTGGCCTCCAAGAAGAGGGTCCAAGTCAGTGCCTTTATGGATGGAGTGGACTGACGACACTGCAATGACTTTCTAGTGCCTTAGATGAGTGCCCACCTGTCCTCACAGCCAGCTCTACTCCAAAAGGAGACCATGGGCTGAGCTTGAGTTGGGGGCTCTGACCCAGGGCCTTTGCACCTGCTGAGTGCTGGTATGTCCCTATAACCCATCCTGCTTCTTTACAGTTCTGATGGTGGGTGATGACTGTGTTATTTTTGCTAGAAAGCAGAAAAAAATAATAGCCTGAACCTGCCTATGCATTTTGCAGGCAACAATTGCAAACCCAGAAAGGTTTCTGCAAAACTCCCCATAGGGCCCTGCTGACAGCTGTGTTTGGATTTATTTCTTGTCATATCTGGTGTCAAGGAGAAAACAGTGTTGTCCGGGGTTTGGGATTAATTCCATCAAAGCCAAACCTTGATCTTCCTTTCTCCCTAAGCTGCAATTCCCTGGGGATACTGAGAGCATCAGGTCAGCACTTCCCTGGGGACACTCAGAGCTAGAGCAGCAGCTCAGAGCAGGGGGTAAGCAATTCCTTCAGATGAAGTGAGCCTGCACTGGTCCCCTAAATCTAGTTGTGAGAGGAAAGAAGGAAGTATGTTTCAGTGACAGCAGAGGGGACAACCCTATCACTGGGTTCCTGGAACCTCAAAGCAAATGCCTCAAGAAATGTGGGTATAAGTTCAGGCCCCCAGAGGAGGATGTGTCTAGCCAGGCATAAGGGGCGATTCACCCTGTGGCCCACAAAACCTGATTCTTTGGTCTAAGGTTCCAATCATTCATTTCGGGGACAACTGCCTTCCATAGGAAAGTCGACTTTAGTAGGAGAGAAGGTTTTGCCCAGGGTGAATTTTACCTGAGACTTGTTGGTTGCTTGATGGAGCGTGAGCACTGTCAATGTCTTCAAGGTAGGTGGATTCTTCACCTGGGGGTTGAGAAAGAGAGAAGGGCACTAGGTTCTTGGGCCCTCTCTGCTCTTCCAGCTGGCTCCCCCGACCTTGGCTGGCTAGGGCCTCTTGGTAAATGCACGACACTCACATTCTCTTTCAAAGGGATTTCAAACTTCTAAATGAATTGTCATGTCTTTTAAAAGGTGGAGGGAATTGTAGGAAGAAATATTCTCAGAAGGGCTGGGAATATAGATCAGTTGGTAGAGAGCTTGTCTAGCCTGAACTGAGTCCTGGGTTTGGTACTCAACACACATAAACCAGTACGGTGGCATACACCTAGAGTTAGTCCCAGGCCAGCCTGGGTTACATAAGACCCTCCCTCAAACAAAAAGCATAAATATTCTCAAAATGTGTGCTTTGTGCCCCAGCCTATGCTGGCTTGATAAGCCTGGAGCTCTGACGCACTGTGAGGTCCTCCCAGTGCAATGCACAAGTCCCTGTCAACACTAGGCTCAGGGCATGGCCTCGTCTTGGGCTACAGGAGCTGATGATCCTGTCCCACAGCACGTGTCTCAGAAAATGGGACAAGGACTTGATCAGCCACCACCTGAATTCACTCCGAGAGTCACTGAAAAAGAATGGCTTCTGCAGGCGAGTTCCAAATTATTGACTAAATCTATAAAGATTATTCCTCCTTCCCACAGAAAATCAGCGATGGACAAATATGATCATGATTTCTGGCCTCATACCAGAGGCCTTACTAATAATCCTTGCTTCAAATGAGAAAGATTCAAGGCATGCACCACCGTGCCGGACTCCATGGTATCTCTTACAAGTGATGGGAGTCCTGACCCAGGCAGGCCCAGGCAGGAAGGAGAGAGGACTTGCCCAGATCCCAGCAGAACTGAGTTTCAGGGCAGCTGTACCACAGGCTTCATGACAGCACCCATAAGCCAGTGGTCACACACTTCTTCCAGGCCCATGACCTCGGAGCACAAACTGATAACAGGTGCTATTACATTCTGCATCATGAGGGCACATTTGTATGTCATGCTGGGGAAGAGAACCCACACATGCACACTTCTGGTAGTTTGCTTGCTTGGAGTTAATCCTTTACCCAAGCAGCATCACGGGAAGGAACACAGGCTCGGCAGCCTTGTAAGTGTGCAACCTTCCCACAGAGAAACAGAGAGGGAGGGAGCGAGATTGTCATGGCTTGATCCAGGTGTCCCCCACAAACAAATGAATGTGTTCTCAATGATCGATCCCTAGCTGATGGCAGTTTGGGTTTTACAACCTCGCTAGAGCTGTGTTGTCGGGGGTGGGCTTATGGGAGTTATAAGCCAGCATCCCCTTGCCAGTATTTGGCACACCTTCCTGCCGCTGTTTCCAGTGCTGTGGCGGAGGTAATGTCCACCCCTCTGCTCATGCCATCATTTTCCCTGCCAGGGTGGAGTCTCCCCTTGAGTCTGTAAGCCAAATAAACCCATTCCTCCACAGCAACTAGAAAGCTGACCACATCAGTGATGGACCTTATAGGAAGTGGAACCCCACTGGGGTCAACGGGTCTCTGGGGATGGGCCTTGAGGTTTTATAGCCTGGTCCTGTCTCCTGTTGATTTTCTCTGTTCCCCGATAATGGATGCGAGGTGATCAGCCACCTCCCTGCTCCTATCAGCACGTCTTCCAGCCATGATGAACTGTACCCTCTGAAACTGTAAACCAAAATAAACACTACTTCCTTAAGCTGCATCTAGTCAAGTATTTTGTCAGAGCAACTAGAAAGTAACTAACACATCTTCCTTCCATTGTCCACCCCTAGGGAGCTACTGGCCAGGCAGACCCCACCTCAACAGGGTCTCCCAAGATTGACCCACCATTTGAACAAGCCTTCAAAAATGAGCCTCTGGGGATTTCAGATTCAACATCCTCCCCAGACAACAGTCTCCATGCTCACAGGAGAGCCAACCAACATGAGGAACCCAAACTCCCATCTAGAGCCTACTGGTAAGCACCAAGCACCCAACCTGATCAGGCCCAATCAGAAGCTCAGTAAGGTCAATGAACTGAAGAGGAAGAGGCATATGTGGGGGACCATGCAGTCACTATTTTTCAGCCATGGCCTCAGAGAGGCATCAAGGAGAAAGGAATGAAGTGAGGGGCCAGAAAGGACCTGAGGCTTCAGGGAGAGAGGTTGGTTTCTGAAAACTGACCTCCTGAGCCTGGGCCTTACCTCCCAGCTCCTGCTTCTTCCAGTGGCCTGTGTCCCTTCCTCACCTCCAGCTCCCCTGAGGACTTACAGTCATCTTAGATGACCAAAGAGAGTCTTTGTCTTCTCCCCTGTGACAATATCCAAGTTTTCAAGGAAGGATGCCAGTAAGGTTGGTCCCAGAAGGTTCTCATGTTTTGTGGAAGTGGGAATGTGGGGTGTTGAAGGCACGTGGGCCCTAAGTGTAGCCAAGGTCCTTGGCCATGACCAGCAGATACTCACCTGGACAGTGTGAAGTGGACTCGTCACAGAGTCTGCAGTGCACAGAGTGGACAAGACAAGGGGACCGGGTGGGGAACCCATGGGACCAAGACAATGTCTCCCACTGGGAGCTAAGGGTAGGTCACTTCGGCTCTATAGTAAAGTCCCAGCAAAGAGCATACGACAGACCCTCTCTAAACCAGGGCTCCTTAGGAAACCAGGGGTGCAGGCAAGGGCCGTGTCCTCCAACTGGGGGGAAGGGGGTTGGGGGAGAATGTGGTGTCACCAGGAGCCACTCCTGCAACTGCCACACTGGGGGGTGAGAACCCAAAAAGGAAGTCCTTAGTTTCAGGAAGGGGGAGTAAATCATGGCAGCCAGAAATGATCACTTACCTCTATGTGTCGCCTAGGACCTTGAATGCCAAACCAATGACTCAGCCTCCGCATGCCACTGCGGGGGCAGGAGACACAGAGAGATCTGTGTATAGAAAAGGCAGGTCCCTGGCGCCATCTCTCAGGACTCTGGATTCCAACTGAAATGTCACAAGGTGGTACTTGTGGGATTGTTTGTTTTTACAACAAATCATTTCTTTTATGATGAAATTCATTTTTCATTTAGAAAATTGAAAAGCTACGGGACTCTAAGAGTAGCTACCCAGAGGCCAAGCTAGAGTGTGCATGATGCCTCATCGGGTCACCTCTAGTCCCCACTGCGGCTCCAGCATGGAGCCCAGAGCCGTCACAACAGCAGGTCTGCTGGAAACAGCTGCTCCACGTTTCCAGCTGGGCTGTGGCTCACTGTGACAGCCTCGCGGAGAATCTGCTGATAAATAAGTGGAAATCAAGACCAGGCTGCCAGCTGGATTTGCCAGTGTGGACACAGCCAGCACATACGTGCCTGCACCCTCGTGCACATGCTCAGATTAACATGTACATGCACACACACACACACACACACACACACACATGCGCACGCACACCTTGCTGAAATAGTATCCTTTGTCCAATTTCCGTTTCCTCTGTTGGACCCTCTTGCATTGAGGCTTGTCACACCCTGTGCTGAGCAGGGCCTGTTCAAGAGTCTTCACACCCTTCTCTGACCTTTGTCACTCTGTGTCTGGCCCCTTCTACCCCGGGCAGCTGAGAGTACAGTTACTCATTGCCCAGCATCCTGGCATGATGCCCATGATGAGTATGAGGCCCAGGGATGCACTGTGGTCTTTATCAGATCCTTCCCACAAGGCTCAGAGAACCTTTCCTGGGCCCTAGAATGACAGAACAAGAAGGGCTCAGGACTATGGGAGGATCTGGGTGCTCTTGCCTGCATTTTACCTGGAGAACTTTCCAGATTGCTTGCTTGTGTTCCAGAGTACTGAAGGACACTTTCAGACCTTTAGTGTCCTGGAACACGCCTCTCATTTTCCAGTGTAACACACCTCAGTGCCAGAGTCCTGCCCAGAACTCTTCATCGGAGGCCTGGAAAGTGCAAACACCAGCCAGAGCCAGGAGACGTGACTGGGTTGTTTTATGATGCCGGACAGCTTGCCAACCCCCATTTATCTCAATCACCTTTCATAATTGCTGGTCGAAGGCCAACAACCCTGCAAGTCACATATCTGAGACCAAAACACTACATGGCGTGTCACTGTTTCCTGTGCCACTAGGGAAAAAAAATGGCCAATTAAAACATGAATGGGAGATGGGCCTTCCCAACACCTGCCAAAAGGCCAGGTGACACGGCCAGTGTTGAGGGGGAAATGGTATGCTGACAGTGAACTGGGACCAGCACAAGACAGGAGACAAGAGACACCAGTGTCCTGAAATGTGGTGTCACTGCACGGCCGGAATACAGATCACTCATTCCTAATGCTGAGTCTCTGTTCTACCCTGGACACTTCTCAGGTGGCCTAGGATCAAAAGTCTCCCACAGTGATGCTGTCAAGAGCAGGTCTGCCCTCAGCTCCTTTATCTCATGCTGGAGGACAGCAAGGGGCATCACCAGAAAGCACTTGGAACAGGTGGCAAGCAGGGATGGGAGCAGGCACACCCGGGATCCAGGTCACTTAACATCCACCTGGACTGTGGTCTTTTCACAGAGGACACATTGGATGGAGCAGGACAAAATCTGCAGGCAGTACCTGGAGAGATGACTTTGACCTTCTGATAGACATCTTGCCTGCCCAAATTCCCCCCAGGCTCCTCACCCAGCTTTCTTTGTCCAAACTGCTCTTGTGGGTCCTTGGGTGGGGCTTATGTTAGCTCCTAGAGGGGAGAGGGAGGGGGATCACCAGATCTTTGATGCGCTGCCCCCATGGTGCTGATCTGACTACAGGAGCTCCCACGTGTCACCTCCATAGACTCTACTTCTGCTGAGCCAAGATCAAGGTGGAGGAGGGGAGGACCCTGGGCTCCTGACACCTCTTGAATGGACACAGATCAGGGACCTCACATCTGCTGATGAGCCTCTACATCACCTGGGGCTTCCCCAGCAGCCAGTGTCTTTGATTGGCAGTTGGTGTGGCTGGCAGAGAAAGTCTGTGTGGTTTCCATTGGGTTGTTGACTTACCTGAACCGTGAGCTTGAGAGCTTCCTTCCCCACATGGTGGGACAGATTGTCAGCATGGCTCCAGAGTTGTCCAGGAACACAGATGGAAGCCCAGAGAGCGAGCTGGGGAAAGGGGGGGCTTGTTAAGCCCCATGGCCTTTCAGGGCTTCCAAACACTGAAAGACACAGTGTCAATAGCCAAGCCCCAGAAGTGACAGAAAGAAGTGGTCATATTGAAGCCAGAGGTCATTTCCATGGCAATGGGCAGGTCTAGACTCTGTGGGGAAGGAAGCACACCATGACAGTGTGTTAAAGGAGGCATTGTTATTTCTCAGGAGCCATAGTTTTCAGATGACATGTCCTGATGGACCCATAAAGGACAATGGACGACGTGACGTAGCACGGTGGCGGAGGGAACACAGCGATGATCCCGTTCTCTACAGCAGAGAAACATTCTTCAGGAAAACATGGGCAAGTGCCTAAAAACGGAGGGCCGAGGAAACAGATGCATCTCGTCCCCTCACAAATAAAGATTTAATTAAGGGTCTCTTCTGCAGGTCTTGCCGCACCACGCGGGGAAGGCGACAGGCTGAGGAATGAGCCTCCTTGAAATTCGGTCAGCAAGTGTCAGCCCCGTAATTATTCAGGGACGTCCTTGTCACTGGGTTCCAGGGCTCACTTACTTTTAGTCAATGTGTCATTTTCACTCCCCATGCTACTCGCGTCACTTAACTGAACAGTTAACTGTCCAGTGACATGGATCCCATGAGGATCTTTAGTAATTTCAGCACTTTTCAGGGACAGCACCATGGGCAGGAAGTCATTTGCAGGGAGAAGAGAGGTGTCCCTGTGGTCCCCACCCCCCACCCCCCCACACACACAAACCTACAGCTCTAGTGGGATCTGAACTCCTGGCCAGCTGCTACTGGTTTGGCCCATGGCCCCAAGCTGAGGCACCTCCTCCTACCTCTGGCCACCCTCCACATCACCCCCGTGTCTGCACACATCTCCTCAGCACCCTGCTTGCAGATGAATAAGACCCACTGTCCACTCAGACACGGCCACTCTGGCTGCCCTTAGGACTCTCCGGCTCCCCAGGACCTCAGGACTTTGTACATGACCCCCCAGATGTTTCCCCACACTGACCCTTCACCCAGGTTCCTTCAGTAACCTGGTCCCCTGTCAGGTCTCATTCGGAGGAGTGTCACCTTCTTGGGGATTCTTCCCTGTCACTCCCATCCCCTGGCCAGGCTGGGTTGAGTCCCCCAGAGCTCCTCCAGTGTCCTGATAGCCGAGGACATCCTTACCCAGAGGAAGGCGCTGGAGGTGAGCCAGTCAGACCAGGGCAGCTTTCCCAGCAGAAGCTTTGACTCACTGGCTGTGGGCGGGTCCTGCTCCCCTGGATCCACCACCACCCCACTCTGCAGATGGGGACCCTCGGCTCCAGAGGCTGCACAGGGGACCCTAGGCTGTTGCTCAGCCTCAGTGCACAGCCTCTCTTTGGAACACAAGGTCCCAGGCTTTGGCTAGAAGATGAAGTGACATGAGAGGACAGTAGGTCTCAGCTACCACCACCAGCACTAAGGTTATGGTGGCAGGTGCTTTTTATTCTTAGGAGATCAAGGGAGAAGCAGGTGCTCGCTTTTCCATAATGTTCGGATGACATTGTGGTCAGTCCCCCTCCTTCCTCTAGACCAGAGGTCTGCAGCCTGATGGGGGGAGCCCTGGGGCTCCTGCAGCCTCTGCTGGCTCTGCTCCCAGCACTTTCTTCACCTTTGTAGAGCCCATCTCTCCCTCCTCCCTGCTCGAGGCTCACAGGTAGAACCCTCCAGATGTGCCATCAGATGTGTGGGTGAGCTAGGGGAAGCATCCTGTGGACAAGCTCACGGTGGCCCCATGGCCTGAGGGTTAGCCACTCTTGCTCAGCTCAGAACAGCCCATGAGGTAGGGCAGCACCACTCAGGACTTGGGAAGTGGAGGCAGAAGGTCTACCAAAGGAGTGAGACCCCCAACAGTGAGAAGGAATTGGCTAAGCAAGGATCCGAAGGAAGAGCCATCCCAGCAAGGGAAGATTGTGTGCAAAGTCTAGGATGTACAGAGCTCTGGTGTACACTAATATTCTCTACAGCTTTCCATAGTAAGCAGATGCTACAGTGAACAGAAATACTGTCTCTCCCCCCCCCACACACACAGTCCTTAGAACAGCTGTGGTGGTATCTGGTGTAATGGAGAGGCTCTGTAGATGTGACCCCGGCTGGAATCCTAGTGCCCACAGAGAGGGAGGCACAGGCAGGGGCACGTACATCAGCTGGGAGGTCTGTCTCCTTCTCATATACTTTAAATATACGTGTTTCTTTTGACAGTGGCCTGCTATTTTGGCAAAGAGCATTGATTTTTCATGAATGTTAGAGATATAAAGTTGCATTTAAAAATCAGCTTTATGGGGATATAACTGCATATAGTAAAAGTCAGCAACTGTAAGTGAGCATTGTGATGAGTTTTGACAAGTATATGTAATTGCCTAACTACCATGACAATCTGGATCTAGAAGATTCCATTATCTAGGGAAAAAAAAAATTCCCTCCTGCCCCTTGGCAGTCAGTCTCCTCCCCCTCCTCCCAATGCCTGGCAACCACTACTCAATGTCTACTCCGTTTTAAATTTTCCTGAATTGCTTGTAAACAATGGTACGTTGCATCTCTCGTCTTCGTTTAGTTTTCATTGAAGAAACCTTTCGCTTTTGTCACCACTAAGCAGTATCTTCCTTTGTGTGTTTTACACACATTCTTACTTACCCATTCATTAGGTAATGGGCATTGTACAGGGTCAAGGTGAGCCTGTCATGAAGACAGCTGCTCTGTGTGGACATGGGTTTCCGATTCTTCTGGAAAAATGCCAAGGAGCCAGGTCACTGGGCCAATCGGTGTGTGTTTACCTTTCTAAGCGACTGTGATACTATTTCTCAAAGTGCTAGTGCCACTTGAATTAACACTGGACACCTCCAGGTGCTCTAAATATCTGTGACCCACAGTCTCCGTGGGTCCCCCAACAGACCCCTTCCTCAGGTGTGCAGCAGGTCACATGGTGATTTCACTTTGCACCAGCAAAGATGCGGTGGCACTTGCCATGTGCTCGGTGGCTCTCCTCAGATCCTTCGCCCTCTCCTCACTCCTGAATCACATCCCTGAATCTCTGCCACCTGGTGAGACTCCCACACTCACACCACACTGTGTGGCACAAGGGTCTGTAATTTAGATGGCCAGCCAGCTGCCTACTGTCCCGTGAGTCCTTGCAGAGCCTGAAGATGGAGAAGAACACGTGGGAAGCCAGAGATCAATTCTGCCAACAACAGTAACTGGAGACCAGCCTGGGTGACACGAGCCTCTGCCTCCAAACAAAAGAAAAAATAAGAAGAATTTTGGATAAATAAATAAGAAACATACACATTCAGTTAAGCAAGCAGTAAGAGTGCCAACACCTCTGCGTAAGTGAGGTGTCAGCATGTGTTACACGTAGTCACGTAGGTTGAATGTAACAGGGAACCTACTTCACTCACATCCATCTCCCACCTGGATGTTTGAACCTGTGATGCTACCTTCCAACATTTCTGGAATCTTCTCCATGCTCCTCATCACGGCTCCCCATAGTGGGAACATGAGTCCTGGCCCCTCCATTCACAGGGACATCCTGCTCACTTTTTCCAAATGACATCATCCTCATGGGAGCCAAGTCTCTATTTGGAGGTGTTTTCTTCCATTCTGGTGTGTGTGTGTGTGTGTGTGTGTGTGTGTTTCTTCATGGACCAGGAACCAATCCAAGCAATGTTTGCATGGCCCGCGTATTAACACCAAACAGCCCTTTCTTTGCAAGGAGAGCCGAGCACACTGCCTTAATTACGAGGTTGCTATTGAAACACTGAGTGAGAGACAAAACCCTTCCTTTGGGAGGGAAATTAATTGTACACAAACAAGAACACATTTCATCTTGAATTAAATTCTTCAACATTCCCCTGGCAAAGACCATACTGGCTGTTTCTTTCCTGTTTAGCACAGTCTCCCCTCCTCCCCTTGGACGAAGTTGGTCACTTCTCTTAATTGTCCCCTCTCCTACCTATAAAGCCTCAGCCCATGTTGAGCTATGGCCTTCCTGCCATAGCCCTGTGGCTTCCCCAGCAGGTCACCCCCTTCCCTCCACCACTGAGGAATGACTGTCTCAGTTCCAAGACCACTGTTACCCCTATGCTCAGAATCAGAGATAACGGAAAGATTAAGCATGATGAACCCCAACAAACAGAGAATGCAACATGGGGAGAGAGCTCACATGCATGCACTGAGTGCCACACTTAATGGAACCATCCATCTTCCATGGACCAAGAAAGGAGCCCAGCGCTGCAGATTTCAAAAAAGGACAGTGAGAAAAAGCCCGCCTCCTTGTTGGAGTGATGGGTGGCCAGGCTGCTCTGTGATCTCACTGCCTAGCAAACCTGTCCTGGGCGCCCTGGGAACTGCACAGAATGGACACTTCTGAGCTCCTAAGGTCTGTTGTGAAGAGAGAGGGGGTCACCAACACCCTTATCTAAGTGCTGCAGGGGGTCTTCTTGTCCCTGACCCCAAAACTCACTAACTCACTTGAAAGCAGTGACCCCCCCCCCCCGCCGTCCCTAAGTCATCGTGAGCCCCACCCTCCATCCTGGGTTATCTATGGCTGCATTTCAAGACCCCCACATTTCCCAGTGATCCTAAACATTAGCACAACAAGGACGCAGGCTAACATCCAATCAGATAAGCTGAGGAGCATGCAATAAAGGAATAGCTGACTGAGACTTGAGTGACAGACGCGGATGTCCCCAAGCCCTGAACTGCAAGCTCACAATGAAGGGGACAGTGAGAGCTTGGAGACTCGGGGGACAGCCTCATGGGCCCAGGGCAGAGCACAGCTGGCTTTCCTAGGATGCATCTTCAAACACAACCCACTTTTTCTTTCATAATTCTGAAGTTCAGAATAGCTTCACAGGGCTGTGTTCCTTTCTGAGGATCTGGAGCAAAATCCATTTCATGGTCTTGTTCCAGCCAGTAAGGGCCATTCTCCGGCCTCAGCTCCTGACCCTCTCATCCCCAGAGCCAATAATGTATCATGTTAGTCTCCTTACCCCCTTCCCCACCGCCATGCCTCTCTGTTCCCATAGTTGCAGAGCCTGTCTGTCTCTGACCTCCTGCCTCCCTCCTAAGGACCCCGGTGATGACATGGGCTCAGCTAAGCTAAGAACATCTTCTGTCTCAAGATCCACAATTTAACCGAGTGCATGGTCCCTTTTGCCACAAGGTCACAAATTCACAGCATCCAGACTATGGACATCTTAGAGGCTATGATTCAGCTACAGACAGGATCTGGGGGGGTGGAAGGCGCTGCTGGCAGGCACCATCACACACAGCAGTTTGCATCCATTTAGTAATACACTTGCCACCAAGCAGCAAGCACTGGGTGACGGCCCACTGAGCCAAGAACCCCTACACGGTCATAAAGAGATGCCATATGTCCGAGGCTCAGTGCATTTGAGAAAAACAAGATTGACCGAGTAGCCTCTGATAACCTCAGCCCTGGGTACACCCCTCCTCCCTCTGTGTACACCCACTACTTGCTGCGGACCAGCCAAAAGTCAAGACAGCTTGGTCAGGGGTCCCCATCCAACCTCAAGTGCTCTGAGCACTCCATGGACTGACTATAAGGCAGACGGAGGTAACCATCTTAACACGCCCAGACCCAACCCATTCTGTCCTCCCCCATAACAGTCATCAGGTTCAGACTTCCCCTCCTCCATTCTCCAGCCTTCTGGAAAAATCCAAACCCATGTGCATGCCAAACCCCATCATCTTCTGACTTCACCAGCCTTTGCTCCCTGTCACACACTGTCCCAGCTACTCTGGACTTAGGGTGGGTGACCCTTTCAGGTGCCAGGAAGGGACACTGCAGAGGCTCTCCCTGCTGCTCTCTCAGCCAGATGGTTGCTCATGGATCAGTCCTCATCTTAGGGTTTGTCTTTAAACATGGCAGGAAGGTCATCCTTAACTTAAAACTGCAAGTCTGGGGCCAGTGGGAGAGCCCTTGCCTAGTGTCTGTAAGGCCCAGAGTCCCATCCCCAGCACTGCCCAAAAAAAAAAAAAAAAATGCAGCCAAACCTCCCACAGGTCTTGGCTCACATTCCCCTCATTTCATGGTAGGTGCTGCCATGGGACAAACTTCATTGAACTCACCTGTCACCCTGCCCCATGGACCATCGGCTCCACGGGAAACAATGCTTTATTTTCTCACTGCTGTGCGCTAGTGTCAAACTTGCCCAAACACAGTAAGTGCTCACCCAGTATTTGTTGGATGAGCCAAGAGCGTGATAGCAGAGACCTAGGTTGCCAGCTCTTGGAAGGCTGAGGCAGGAGGACCAGGAGTGGCAAGAGAGAACCTGTCTCGAAGGAAAAACCAAAATTGTATTGTTGTTGAATGACTCAAACTTCATTTCGAGTTGAATGAAGAAGCCAAGATTTAAGCACTGGAAACTGACAGTCCCAAATCCAGAAGATTCAATACTTTTTAGGCTAAATGATGAGCGTGTACCAGCAGGACTAAGGGCTTCAGGGAGTGAACCACAGGAGCTGCCTGGGCAGTCACCATAGACAGATGACAAATGTCCTAAGAAGGAGGGCTTCTTGACCTTGGAAACCTGTTTCCTCCCAGTCTGCAGCACCTCAGACTCCAGTAGCCGTCAACTGGGGGTTCTGTCCACGGGTCTCACTGCTATGGGCTGATCATGCCTGCTCAGAATTCATATGTTGACATCCTAATCCCCAGTTCCTCAGAATGTGACTTCATTTGCAAATGTTTTTTCTCAGAAGTGACCAGGTTAAAGAGGCTGTCAGGATGGGTCCCAATATCCTCATCAAAAGGAAATGTGACTGATCACACTCTCCGATGGAGATTGTGCTTGTATTTTTCAGGATGCAGCGAGAGCGCTGGGGCCCATCTAACCCTACCAACCAACCGTAGGCCGATACCTGAGATTCTGGCAAGAGAGGAGCCACCACAGTCATAACGTGGAGGATCCATATGGAACCCCACAGAGAAGGACAGGAGGAATGAGGGACCCACAGCCACAGACATTCAATCTACACAGGATAAGCCAGTGAGACAGAAACCAACGGTCTTCAACACAAAGACCCCTAAACTCACGATCTTAAAGCAGCCTTAATACTCGTCCACTACGACTCAGGGAACTATGCAGAAGAGGGGGCAGAAAGATTGTAAGAGCCGTGGTGGGGGAGACTATCCAGAGGCATGGCACCCTTCAGTAACAACACACTTGGGCCAGGAGGACCGGGCTGAGTACTAGGCTATCCAGGATCCCCTGCCACAGGGACTGATCCAGATGGCCCACGGAGGAGGATATCCAGCTGATTGGGGATGGGGAGGGGGGCATTGGGGAATTGGGGATAACAACTCATTGTTTGCCCACTGAATAATGTAACTCATTATGGACAATAAATATATATTTAAGAAAAAATGCTATAAATAAAAAAAAGGAAATGTGAAGACAGAGACCTGAGTTAGGTGGTCTACCAGCCAGAGACCCCCTAGAACAAAGGCCTGGATAGTCCCTCCCAGCCCTCAGTGGGAACCAACCCAACCCACAACTTGACCTTGGACTCTAACACAGAGACAATAATAGACCCTGTAGTTTAAGACCCTGATTCTTGACACTCTGTAACTGCACCCCTAGCTAGCTAATACACTCACCAACAGAATCTCTCTGTTCCCCCTGTCTTGTTAAATGAGACAATATTCAAATCATCTGATTTTACATTAAAGGTTCCTTTACAGAAGCTGTGGACATGGGCCGTTTCTGAACCTGCTTTCCATGCAGTGATGGCTTAGAGACACCTGCTTACTGCCCCATATCCATCTCGCCCCCTACAGGCCACTCTCCATATGGCAGCCACGGGGCTCCTGTTAGAACCACCATCCCCTGATATACCACGCTGTCTGCTGAGCTGGGACCTCACAGGGTAACTAGTCCTCACCACTATCCCCATTTCTCCCACATAGCACCCACTCTGCTTCTCCATCCCCACGCTCCACCCCGCTGGGTCCCAGCTCCCTTGGGGTCAATCATAGTAACTTTCTCATAAGGACAAGACTAAGGGCTCATTTCACCTAGCCTTAATGCTGAGCCACAGGGTTCTCAGCACCCACAGCTCTTGTCTGGGTCCCTCCCTGGAAACTTCCTTTATCGGCTATTTTCTCATGACTGTGAACAAACACCTGAGCAGAAGCCACTTGGGAAAGGGCTTATTTTCAGCTTACAGTTTTGAGGGGAAATGCCATGGTGAGGAAGGTATGATGGCAGAGCAGGAGCAGAGCTGGTCACATCATTAGGCAGTGTGGAAGTCTGAATATGATAATGTAAATGTACTGCCCCATAGACTCGGGTATTTTATTAAAATTGAGTTTACACAGGGCTGGAGAGAGGGCTCAGCAGTCAAGGCCCTTGCCTGCAAAACCTAATGACTGGAGTTCGATTACCCAGAACCCACCTAAAGCTAGATGCACAAAGTGGTGCATGCATGTGGAGTTCTTTTGTAGGAGCTAGAGGTTCTCTCTCTCTCTCTCTCTCTCTCTCTCTCTCTCTCTCTCTCTCTCTCTCTCGCTTGCTCTCTCTCCTTGCAAATAAATAAAAATATTTTAAAACATTGACTTTGCAGTTTCAGCCCCTAGCAGACAGATTCCTGCTGGGTGGGGGGTGGATCTGATTCCAGCCCAGAAGTGTGGAGACAAAGAGCAGTCTGAGCTCTGGTGGGTGGTGTCCTGCTGCTTCTTGGTATATGCTTGGTGCAATTGTTTCTCTCTGCTTGGATGTCTGGAAGCAGGTTCTTCCACCACAGATGGCACTTCCCCTGGATCTGTAAGCTTAAAATAAATCCTTCCTCCCATAAAATCTGTGTCTAGTTTGGATGTTCATCCTAGCAACAAGGAGCTGAACAACAGGCCAGAAGCAGAAGGACAGGAAATGGGTCTGGGCTATAACACCTCAAGGCTACTAATCACTCCCTCCTTCCAGCAAGGATCCACGTCCAAAAGTTCCACAACCTTCCCAAACAGCGCCAGCAGCTGGAGATCAAGTGTTCAAACAAATGAGCCTATATAGTAGGCCATTTTACAACAACACCTCCCCAGGTTAGAGCTCAACCAGGTTCCACAGGCTGCTCCTCACCCCTTCAGGCCTCACCTCTGGGGCAGTGGTTTGTCACTCCACCCAATTTGGCTCCAAACCCTCAGCCCCTCCTGGTCATTTAACTGTCTCTTCACTTGCTCTCTTGAGTGCATCTTGTTAATGAGACTTTTGTCTCCTGCCCTGAAGAGAAGGAAATTAAAAGGAACATCAAATACTTGGCACAGCACCCACTCAGACACTGGCATTACAGAAACATTAAAGACACGAAAGAAAGGCATCTGAGAATCATCCTTTCCCCTGGCATGGTGCTCCCTGAGATGGACATATGGTATGCTGGCTGCCTGTTGAATTCCCAGAAACCCCGGTTCATGCTGAGTTTCTAAATACTTTTTGAATAAAAGATAACCAGCCTGTGGCATGTGGCCTCCAGAGACAACACTGCCCAGGATGCGACTGTCCCTTACTTCATAATGGCAGATTTGTGAATGGTGTAGGTTTGATATATGGTGTGGGCATGGTGTCCATGTGTGGGTATGGCATATGGAGTGCATTTATAGTATATGGTGTATGTTTGGTGCACGGTGTGCACAAGGTGTGCAGTGTGGGTTTGGTGTATCGAGTGGGTATAGTGTATGGTATGGTGTGGAATATGGTGTGTGTATGCTACATAGTGTGGGTAGTGGGTGGTGTGGATGGTGGATAGTGTTGCAGGTTCATCACCACATGGCAAGTCCAGATCCCAACCCTTCCCCAGCAGTTACCAGTCCAACACCTGTAACTCTGCACATCACTGAGCCCAACCACCCAGCAGGGCCATTCCCAGATGTATGACCTCCAGAATCCATGACACAACAGCAGCATGTTACTTAAATCACCAATTTTTGATAAGTGTGTGTGTGTCTGTGTATGCGTGTGCACACGCCTATGGTGATGGGAGGGGTTGTACACATTGTGGTTTGAATGTAAAATGTCCCCCTGGGCTCATATGTTTAAACACTTGATCCCCGACTGATGGGCCTATTTGGGAAAGTTGTGGAACTTTTAGAAGGAGGAGCCTTGATGGAGGAAGTGGATCACTGGGAGCAAGGCTTATAGTTTTATAGTCCAGCCCCACTTCCTGTTCAGCCTCTGCCCACTGTCTGCACTGTGAAGAGTCAGCTTCCCGCTCATGCCACCATGCCTTCCCCTCCATGATAGAAAGTGTCCCTTCAAAGCTGTTGCTGAAATTGGTCAGGTATTGTTCACAGCCAGGAGAAAGTGACTCACACAACAGCAACAGCTCACTTGACCGTCCCCACAGTCCTGTGTCAGAAACATGGTCCTCAAGAGGACGAGGTCCAGCAGTCACTGTCTCCCTGTGGCCACCTGGATCCATCCTGCTCTCTGCAGCCACCAAACCCTCTGGGCATCAGGTCTGGGGGAAGGTGGCTTTCAACCCTTAACCCCAGGTGTCCATTAGCTCTGTTTGCCCCAGCCCAGCCTTACAGCTGGCTGACATCCATGCCAACACAGACACGATGAGGCCAAGGACAAGGGAGACCAAAACATGTCCATGGAGCACTGCATGTGGTAGTTTGAGATACAGCACGATCCATCCTGTGCTGATTTTTATAGAGAACTATTTTTTTTTTTGGTTCAACATGAAGAGACTTAAGTGCCTGTATTCATTTAAATTTCCCCAACTACTAAGGAGATGTAAAATTCCTACCTCCACCCACGTCTCCATCAGGTTCCATATGGGGAAATGAAAGGAAGGGCCCTTTCTCGGCAGGACAGGAATTTGTATGACCATTATTCCAGACTGCACAGGTGGGTAGTGCCCACCTCTCCTCACAGTCTGGCATTCCCACCCCAGCAAGCACAAGCCACTGAGCAGACTGTTGACAGGGACATCGTGACCCTATTGCACTGTGGTCTTTAAAATCTAAAAGAAAAGCTGGAAGAATCCAGTGGGTTTTGGTAGGAGAAGAAACCATGGGAACACAGGAGCAAAGAAGCCCACACTGGACCAGACATCGGGAAGGAGTGCAGAAAATGATGGGCTTTCTGCCTGGGGACCAGAGTAGGAACAAGGAAGGGGCTTGAAGAAGGGGGTTGAAATGTGGCAGAACCATAGGGAAGCCAAATGCTGTCAACAGAGCTCAGATAGAGTGAGCCAGAAGGCACACCGGGCATTTGTTCAGGAACGGAAGGAGTGAGATTTACCAGGGCTTCCAAGAGACAATGGGATTAATTTAATGAGGGAGACCTCAACACTGCAAAAATTAATTTAATTAATTCTTTGCTCTTCTGTTCACTGGGGAAAATGAGAAAGAGGCTGCTTTCAGAAACCATACTGTATTTTTTTCTCATCAATACAAAATTATAGAGAAAGGGGAAGAGGTAGAAATAGATGAAAGTGGGGTGAGGGGATTGGGGCACTCTTTATTTATTTATTTATCTATGTATGTGGAAGCGAAAATTTCCCCGGCACAGATAAACTTTCCAAACCAACCCAGACTCATCCCTTGAGCCCTGAGGGGCCCTTCCCCACAGCTCTAGTTTGGAAATCTCAGTCACCTTCCTGAGACCCCTGAGTCCACCCTCACTGCTGACCTCACCCCTCCTGCTCTTAGCTCAAGGGCCGACTCCCCGGCTGGGTTTTCTTCTGGTGGTTAACACACACCAATCACTTCCAGATGTCTGGCGTCACAGTCTGTGATTTGGGGCTTCTGTTACCCAGCAGAGTAGCAAGTAGAAATGAAAACTGCAAACACGACGCAGGTCCTCTCTCAAGGAGTCTGGATCATACAAACAAGCTCGTGGAATACTCAAATTAAATAGCTGGGACCCTTACAAGGCCCTTTGGGGTCCTGGCTCCTATATGTTGTAGAGAAGGATGTACCCATCCCACAGAGTTCCAATGACCCGTCTGTGCTGTGATATGATTTCCTGATGGAGAGGTGGGTTCAGGTGTGGGCACCTGGGGATGACTCATCAACGCATACACTTAGGATCTGGACACTTTTATTATCTATATTACCCTCCTGGTGTGATTTTGATTGAAGAAGAAAAAGACATTTTCCAAAAAGTGAGCCACCAGCCCCCAAGGGTATTAGCGTCAGTCAGGCTAGAACAGTTCGTTCCTGGCTCTCTCCACTATTTAGAGCCCATACTTCTGGCTCACCTTCTGCCTTCCTGCCTTGTCCTGTCCCATCCTGAGCCTCCAGGAATCCCATGGGCCTGCCCCTCCCCTCTCCAGAGTCCTCTGCCCTGCCCCCAGGTCGTTGCTCTGGGAACCATCTTCCCAGACAGGCCTATCCTGACCTCTGTCCTCCACATGCTCCCAGACAGAGACTCCCCGTTGAGAGCTCAGATTTCTTCCATTGCAAGGGGACTTTCGACATAAATCCACTCTCCTGGAATTTCATTTCTGCTCTGTGTAACCCAGAGTCGGGGCAGAGCTGCTTGCAGCTGCTAAGAAAACTTCAAGCCCAGGGAGGGTACCCGTGGTGGGCAGACTAGTCTAGAAGCTTCTATTTTCTCCTTCCTTGGGCAGCCTTCTACCTGACACCGGGCTGCAACCCTGCCAGGCACCCCTGTGCCCATGCCTCTGGCTCGAACTATCAGCCACGATGATGCACACTCACTGTGGACTCGAATCTTGATTCATTCCCTCAGTTCGTCTTAGTTTACCCTCTTCTCCGTGTGGAGGAGTTCCATTTTGGTTGTTGGAACAAAACACCCGACCAAAAGCAGCTTATGAAAGGAAAGAATGTATTTCAGGCTTAAGAGTTCTGGTGGAAGCTTTATCATGGTGGGGGAAGCTCTGAATTCATCACACCCACAAGAGGAAGGGAGGGAGGGAGGGAGGGAGGGAGAGAGAGAGAGAGAGAGAGAGAGAGAGAGAGAGAGAGAGAGAGAGAGAAACAGTAAGCTTAAACTGGCTCTGAACAACCAGTGGGACTCATCAACCCCAAGGTCCACCCCGGTGACACACCACCTCCCCAAGGCTCTACCAGCTGGGACCAAATATGAAGTTTAATCACAAATACTTGAGACTACAGGGGACATTCCACGTTCAAGCCACCACAGCGTGCTTCTTTATTATTATTATTATTATTATTATTATTATTATTATTAATTTCTGTGTGCATATATGGTGTGTGTGTGTGTGTGTGTGTGTGTGTGTGTGTACATACACGTGTGAATGGGCACAGGTACCACAGCACACATCCCAGGTCGGAGGACAACCTTGGGGTGTTTGTCTTCTCCTCCCTTCTTCTTGAGACAGGCTCTCCCTTCTTTCTTCAGCTGCAGCTGTACCAGTCTCACTGGGCCAAGGCTCCACCCCTGTGGCTGTAGGCACGTTGCCATCACAGATGTGTGAGCTACTGTTGCTGTTACTTTCTCGTTGCTGCGACAAACACTCAACCAGAAGCAGTTTATGGACAGAAAGGGTTTATTTCAGGCTTATAGATTCCAAGGGAAACTTCATCATGGTGGAAGAAGCTGGCTCACTTTATCATATATCCAGGGCAGAGAGAGAACAGCCAGCGTCAGCAAGCACGAGCTGACTCTGAACACACACCTAGGGTTGGACTCAAGATCCCGGTGACACGCCTCCAAGAAGGGTTCTGCCTGCTGGAGACTAAGTAGAAAGCTTACTCCAAAATACCAGAGGCCGGGGCTGGAGATATGGCTCAGTGGTTAAGGCACTTGTCTCCAGTGCCTGAGGCCCCTGGTTCAATTCCCCAGGACCCACATAGGCCAGATCCACAAGGTGGTGGCTTTGGTGTTCTCTCTCTCTCTCTCTCTCTCTCTCTCTCTCTCTCTCTCTCTCTCTCTCATCATCTATCTCCTGTATCTTTCTGCTTGAAAATGAATAAATAAAATATTTTTTAAAAAAAATACCAGAGGCCGAACTGGAGAGGTGGCCCAGCAGTTAAGGGCGCTTGCTTGCAAAGCCTGACACAGCCTGGGTTCAATTCCCCAGTGTCCACATAAGCCAGATGCACAAAGTGGTGCATGTGTCTGGAATTTGTTTGCAGTGGCTGGAGGCCCTGGTGTGTCCATACTCACTCTCTCTGTGTGTCTGCTTCTTTCTCTCTCTCAAATAAATAAGTAAAAAATTTTTTTAAAATAACTGAGGCTATGGGTCCATTTACATTCAATTCATTGCAGTCACCTTGCCTCCAGCTTTTCTGTGGATACTAGAGAAGGAAGTCAGGTTGGCACGCCAAGCGCCTTTAACCATTGCGCCATCTCCCCAGCCCCACGTGCCCTAAGAGCCCTTACGGATACTCTTGGATCAGTGGAGTCATTCTCCAGGCGCAATGTTCCTCTGAGTACATTCTAGCTTTAGTCACGTCCCCTGGGTTTGGGTGTGAAATGCTCTTCCTTTCGTTGTTTCCTAGAAGCCAATGAGTGAGGAAGAAGGACTCAAGCTGTGAGCAGAGCCAGCAGCAGATGAGCTCAAAATCCACCAGGTGAAGGCTGTGTTCACCAACCGGCAGGTGAATGCCCGCTTCCCCACCACTGCACAACGGAACTGGAACAGACCCACCCACCCACCTAAGAACCCTTGTGGTGGCTCTCTCTCTCTCTCTCTCTCTCTCTCTCTCTCTCTCTCTCTCTCTCTCTCTCTCTCTCTCTCTCTCTCTCTCTCCTCTCTCTCTCTCTCCTCTCTCTCTCTCTCTCCCCCACCCCTTTTCTCCCTTCCTCCTTCCCTCTCTCTGCCCAGTTTGGCAGGTTCCCACCTTTTCACCTAATTTGCATATAGCCAGCCAATCAGACAGAGCCTACCTAAGCAGCTATAAACCCCTGGGCAAGCCTTTTTATCCCAAAGCTGCCTGCCCTTGGGTCCCCTCTCAGCTGGTACCCTGCCATCACCAAGGGCTTTCACTTGGGCAGAAGACCTCCATCAGAGAGCCGCTCCCAGAGGGTGGCCTTGTGGTGGCTGGCATCTCCTCCCCGAAGAGAGCTTAGAGTGGTCACTTTCGCTTTCACCTCGACCCACTTTCAGCCAATGCCCACCACTGCCCAGAGCTCTCACTTCGCTTCAGAGCTGACACTTAAATACCCCCACCACCACTTGATTCACCCATCACGGTCCACACACTTCACTCTTCATGGTGGGGAAACAAGAACACCACAAGGAGGGGAAAAAATCTACCTCGTCAAGTTATCTATGATTTCCAAGTGGGGTTTTCCCTCTGGATCCTGAGTTCCAGGTTCTTGGATTCCCCCATCCCTCAGTTTGGAATATTAGAACAAATACATATTTTATACATGCCTGTATTTCCAAACTTGACAGGTCGAGACAAGCAGGAAGACCAGGAGTTTGAAGGTGTAGCAGCTCACTCCTGTCATCCTAGCACTCAGGAGGCTGAGGCAGGAAGATTGCCTCCAATTCAAGCCATCCTAGCCTGTGTAGTAAGTTCCAGATTGAGCCTGAGCTGTAGGGTGAAACCCTGTCTCAAAAAGCAAACAGCCAAGTGTGGTGGCACACGTCTTCAATCCCAGAACTCAGGAAGCTGAGGCAGGAGGATCTCTGAATTCAAGGCATGCTGGGCTATATTTTGAGTTCCAGGTCACCCTGGGCTGGAGTGAGACACTACATTGGAAAATAAATGAACCAACCAACTAACAGTGTGGGACGATAACTCAGTTGGTAACGTGCTTTCCTTCTAAGCATACGGACCTACATTCCATCCCCAGAGCCCATGGAAAAGAGCCAGGAATGGTGGGGTGCACTTGTTATCCCAGGGTTAGAGAGGCAGAAATGGGAAGATCCCTGGGGCTTGCTTGCCGGCCAGCCCAGTTAAACCAGTTCCAGGCAGGGAGTGTCCTCTGGTCTCCAAAAGTATGTGCACACATATGCATGTGCACGCACCTGTGCACACCTACACTTGCATTCACACCCACAAGCAAAAATCAAAAACACAAACAAAACCAGCTAGGCTAAATACAAACAAATTACCCATGTGTTGAACACATGTGGACTTTTTCTTGTCATTTTCCCTGAACAATACAGTATAACAACGACATGGTATTTACATTGTAGTAAGTTATAATTAATCTAGAGGGGCTTTAAAGTGTATGTGCAAATGTGTGTGGAACAAATGCGAATACATCACTCTTATTTTTGCATGTGTGTCCCTGTATGGATGTGGGGTGCACATGGGTGTGTAGGCACATGTGAACATGTATGTGTCCGTGTATGGGTGTGGGGTGCACATGTGTGTAGATGCATGTGAATATGTGTGTGTCCGTGTATGGGTGTGCAGTGCACATGTGTATAGGTATGTAAACATGTGTGCCCATGTATGGGTGTGGGGTGCACATGCATGTGTAGGTGCACGTGAACATATGTGTGGAGCTCAGAGGTCTACCTCATCTGTCTTCCTCAGTCACTTAGTACTAAAGCAGGCTGTCTCTCTGAACCGAGAGCTCATTGATTATGCTAGAGCCAGGAAGCAAACCTCTTGTCTCCACCTCCCCAGTGCGAGTATTTCAGACATATACACCACATTCATCATTTTACAAGGGTCCTCGTGCTTGAGCGGCAGGTACTCTTTATCCATGAACTTTCTCCCAGGTCCCCAGTCCTACAACCTAGCCCCTATACCAAGGGGCCACTGTATCCCGGAGGGAAATTTCTGATAAACTGTATCCATCTTAAGTGTCTCATTCAATGAATTTTGACAAATGTATCTATCTGGATAAACAATCATCCCTGTCAAGACACACAGTGTGACCGCCTTTGCATTATTTAATATCATTTGATTTTGACCAGCATACAGCCTGTACAGATATTTTTTTAATTTGGTGAAGCTTCCTTTTGAACTCAAAGGAACACCATAAAAATGAATGATGTATTTTTAAAAACTTAAGCATCAAATATTCTCTCTGATGTACATCCCAGCTGGCTTCCATGGACCACACCTCCTCGCTGCTCCTGACACACTCAATCCATCCACAGGTCATGGATCTGATTGGGCTGCATATCGTCAGGCCTGTCTGTGTCCATCCCATTGTTCTACCCTCTGCCCCCAGCACATGGTGAGTTCCTGGAAAGCAGGGCCACCATGGTCCTCTTCTCTGCGTCCCTGGGTACACTGATCCTTGCCATGGCATGCTGACTTCAGCTGAGTGAACTTGCCCACATAGCCCACAGGGATGCACACATGGTTTAAGGTCCAACCCTCTGTCCACAGCTTCCTCTCACCTTGCTGCAATTCACAGAAAGATGCTTAGGGCTGTCCTTCAATAGCCCAAATAATGACGGGAAGAAGGGAAATTCTAGCACCCACCATGACCCAGGGTTTGAAATCAACAGTCACTGGTGTCACCACTTCTGTGTTTCCTGGAAGAGGCTGATTGACGGGAAGTCGATGGGTCCAGTCAGGGCGGCAGGCACAGACACAGTGAGGTCTCTGGCCAGGTCATCCCTATTGTCATCTACCGGTCATCAGGGTTGCTAAGGCCTCAGAAATCTAATTCAGGACACTTCCCAGGGGACAATAGCAGCTGCCCCTGAGGCGGCCAGCAGTCCCCACTGAAGGACAGGACAGACATGTTGCGTTCAGCAAACCTGGCCGTGCACGCCTGTTGGCAGGGAAGAGCTGATGTCACACTGTGCGTCTGTGATCCTGGCTGCCTGGATGCCACCACGGTCCTTTCTCCTGGCCTTGCCAGAGCTCCTGGGGACACTCATGCTCTCTCTGGTTTCTCACCTAGCAGAACTCTTTAGACTGGAGACCGTCCCTGGCTGCTTCCTCAGCCTCCCCCACCACCCCTCCCATGACTTCTTTTATATATTTTTTTCATTTGCATGGAAGAGAAATAGATAGAAAAAGAGAGAACATACGAGGGCCTCTTGCCACTGCAAACAAACTCCAGATACGTGTGCCACTTTGGGCATCTGACTTTACATGGGTACTGGGGAATTGAACTCTGGGTTAGCAGGCTTTGCAAGCAACTGCCTTTAACAGCTGAGCCATCTGCCCAGCCCCCCTCCCATGACTTCCCTCAGCTTGTGTGGGTCAGGGACTCCTGGCTGCTCTGCCTGGAAGACTCCTCCCTACCTGCCTCCCAGCCTCCTCCTCCTCCTGCCCCTCCTCTTCCTTCTGCCCCAGGCGCCAGCAAATAACAAACCAAGAGGACTAGCTGGAGCCAGCGGGCTGCTTGTTCTCAGAAGCCCTGAAGGATTCTCTTCTGTTCTTCCACTTACCTCCGAGAAAACGCCTTGGTTTGGTGTTAATACCCTTTAGCACCTGGCTGAGCAGAGCTTTGTCGTGCTTTTGAAGAGGAAAAGGACAAGCCCGGGCTTCCTGCGAACTCAGCCCCTCTGTTTAGGCAGACTGTTGTTATTTCTATGGTTACCTCAGAGCCTGGGCCCAGCTGGCTTCCCATTTACTCTGATGATGGAGTTTTCCTTTCAAATAGAAGTGGCTTAGTGACAACAAAAATAGGCTTATTTAAAGAAAAATCTCAAGCAAGTGACCATCTATGGTTGTGTGCACATGGAGGAAGAGGAGACGGTGGCCAGAGAATGCATTAAATTACCAAATGGTGAACTGTGGTGGGGAGCAAAACCTCTAGGTGCAACGGGACCCAGAGCCCAAGTCCCCCACTGACCACTGGGTCTTGTCTCCCAACTGAGCCCCAAAGGGTAGGTTCTAAGCTCAGCACAGAGCTGTGAGCCTTGGGGGATCCCCAGAGCATGCCGGGATAAAACTCATTGGACAACCTGGATGTGAGCTTCTCAGAGGACAGGAACATCAGAATCCAAAGGAACCACCTGGCTTAAACCATGTGGCTCCAACTTGAAATAAAGCCACCAACCCCTGGTGGCTCTGGAGCTCAGATGAGGTGAGGTCAGGAGAGGGCAGGGAGAAAGAATGGGGTTGCTAATCAATACACCCTAATGCTGGACTTGGCAGAAATGGCCCAGGCACCAGCTGTCCATAAGCACAGTGCTAGAGTGACCTGGACAGACTCAATTGCTGCCCTTGTCCTGCATCGAGCACAGACCGAGCCAGGGACCCCCTGGGCACAAGGACCCTCATCCTCCCTCTCGGGGCTGAAGCTGTCATATTTCCCCACCACCACCAAGAATAGATGATCAAAGAAATAATATAAGAATCAGAGGCACGGGTGGGGGGTTGGAGGGCCCCATTCCTAAGTTTTCTGATCCTAGACCTGCCTTCTGAGCTACAGGAGGTGCCAGCTTCCCCATCCAGTGACATCTTCTGCCTGCTTCACCTCTGTGTCTCCTCCAAGGCTGCAAGTTACCCTGGCAACCCTGAGGTGCTCCTCTCCCAAGAACACCACAGTGGGTCCCAGCAAGCCAGCCTGTGAGAAACCTCTACCTCACATCCAGAAGGGCTCTAGTCAGCAAAGCCAAATTCACACCCAGACCCAAGCCGAAGGAGGCTTAGTGCAATGCTGTTTCTCCATCAGGACCCCAGTTGGGAAAGGGGGGGGGAGGAAGAAGTAGCCAGCAGCGTTCTCAGGACTGGTCATCATTCAAGCCCCCCACCATCTACTCCTGCCCTTCCAAATAGCAATGTCCCGTCACACATGTCCCCCCCTCCACACACACCTAGTGTACCTTTGCAAATGATAACACCCCCAGGGAGACCAGAATCTAACTGTCCCCAAGAAGTATGAGAAACCTGTTTCCCTTTCATCAGGAACCCCATGATGGCTAGAGCCTGAGAGGGGCCCATGTCCCCAGACCAGCTTCTCCTTGTAACCAAGGAAACAAAGACCACGGACACAGCCACTGTCCCTGCCCTCTACGCAGTGAGCCTGGGACATCACCCGTGACTGAGCCACTCTGGAGCTTTTGAAAACCCAGAACCTGATACCATGAATGGAGGGAGGGGACCCACAGAGCCTTGGGGAGGACTAAGTCCCCAAGCTGAGTCTCTGGGCTACTGCTGGGCTAGGCTTGGTCAGAGGGTCACCCGCTGTGTAGACACAAAACCTGCAGCCCAGTGTCCACGGGGCAAGATTCTACTCCCAAAGGACTCCTGCCCTTTCCCCTGCCCAGGCCCGGGAACCGGGGTCCTTTCTTATTCCTTGCAGAATGGATCCCAGCTCTTTGGCCACTGCGTCCACCTCTGACAAACAGGTCAGGAGGCCTCAGCTGCTTCAGCCCCACCAACACAGCTGTCCCCACAGCACTGAGCACAGGGACCCTGTTCAGCTAATGTCCTTACCCTCGGGAAGGGCAATCTGGCATCTCCGGCTCTATGGTCTCATGGGAGCCGAGTCACTTCCACTCAGGGCTCAAAATACCTGGAACTCCCTCTGCGAGTGGATAACAGAAGCTGAGGGTCATATATCTCAGCTCATAACGCTCCCATACTACCCCCAGGTTGGAGTCCCAGACCCCTGCTAGCCCCCACCCCTACCCCTGGCTCAGTGCTCACAGACCTGAAGAAATCAGGGTGGGGGTTGGGCCTAGGGCGGAGAGTGGGGTACCAGCAGGAGAAGGTCTAGGAAACCCTAGGAAACTCCTCATCTCAGAGCCCAAAGTTGGAAGCCAGAAAGTATTTTCAAAATACACTCTCCACAGATGTGGAAGCCTGGGAGAATCTAACCCTCTCAGGGCAGGGCCTGCAGGCAGATCCTCTGGGTTCAGTCCCCACCCCCTGCTTAATAGCTGGGTGCCCTCCTGCAAGTTATTTAACCTCACTGTGCGGGATAATGACAGTCCCCGTTGCGCAGGATTAGCGCAGCTTGAGGCAGAAAATATCAGCAATGTGTCCCAGGCGGTACCAGCACACGGGACGACCCAGGACAGGAAAGCTTTAGGACCATCGTCTCCATCACCTTCATGTTTGCACTTGACTTTATATTGACTGCTGGTCTTACACACATGACAGTTGATTGATTTTACATTGCTCATTATATTGCCTTTAATGATAATCATATGACCTTCATCCCAGCCCCCTCTCCTGTGATACTGACAGACACATGCTCTCTCCCCCGCCCTACTGCACAGCATCTTCTGACCCTGAACCACCACTCAGCCTCAGCCTGGCCTCCCCCACTGTCCCCCCCCACCTCTGAAAGCTCCTTCCCCAACCCGGGGAGTTAGATCCACTAGTGACCAAATCACATCACGTTCCCTCCTGTGGAGCTCTACAGGAGACTAAATTCAATGTCCTGAAGCCTTCCCTTAGGTATGTCCTCTTCGAGGGTTTTATAGCTGGGTTTACATTGTGGTCTTTGTCCCAATTGAGTTAATTTCTGTATGCAATGGAAGATAAGTGTCTATACTTTGGCACATGAATATCAGGTTTTCCCAGTGCCATTCATGGAGGAGCCTGTCCACTCCCCCACTGAGTCCCCTCAGAAATGATTAATGACTGGATTTGGAGTCCCCCGGGCACACAGTATTGTGCTCTTTGAATGTGTTGTCATCTCCTGAGATGTGGAGATCCACTCTGAACATGGGTGGCACCATCCCATAGGCTAGGGTTTTCAACTGAATAGAAGTGGAGGGGACTGAAGAGATGGCTCAGTGTGGTTAAGACACTTGCCTGCAAAGCCTAACTACCTGGGTTCGCTTCCCCAGTACCCACGTAAAGCCAGATGCACAAGGTGGTGCATGCATCTGGAGTTCGTTTGCAGTGGCTGGAAGCCTTGGTGTGCCCATTCTCTCACTCTCTCTTCTCTCTCACTCTCTGCTTGCAAGTAAATAAACAAACAAATAAATAAATAATAGAAAAACAAGGAAAGCCAGCTGAGCAGCAGACATTCATGGCTCTTTGCTCCCTGACTGTAGACACGGTGTGACCAGCTGCCTCACACTCCCCCCACCATGCCTTCCCACCATGATGGACTGTGTCCCCTCAAACCATGAGCCAAAATAAACCCTTCCTTCTTTCTTTCTTTCCTTCCTTCCTTCCTTCCAAGTTGCTTTTAGCAATTATTTTTGTCACAGCAATAAGAAAAGTGACTAATAAAACATCCTCGTCCAAGATCACTGACAATAAATACAAGGGTTCTTCCTGGTCTGTTCTCTTCACTGATGACCTGTCTTCACACTATAACATAACCTGGATTACTGCAGCTTTGAAGGAAGTTTGAAACCAGAGAAGGTGAGAGTTCCAACTTCTGTGGGGTTTTCATGAGATTCCATATGAATTTTAGGAAGAATGGTTTTTTTTTAAATTTCTGAAAAATGGGATTTTGACAAGGAATACATGAAATCTGTGGATTAATTTGTGTAATGTGAGCTTCTTATCAATATTAACTCTTCCAACACATATAAATATGGGGTGCCTTTGCATTTATTTGTATTATCTTTAATTTATTTCAGCAACATTTATAGTTTTCCGTGTATAAGTCTGTCACCTCCTTGTTTGTTTATCCCTCTGTATTTTATTCTGTTTGGTGTCACTGTAAATGGTGTTATTTTCTTTTTTTTAAATATATTTTATTTATTCATTTTCAAGCAGAGAGAGAGAGAAAACCAGGGCCACCACCCTGTGGGTCTGGCCCATGTGGGACCTGGGGAATTGAACCGGGGGCCTTAGGCACTGGAGGCAAGTGCCTTAACCGCTGAGCCATCTCTCCAGCCCTGGAGTTGTTTTCTTAATGGTCCTTTGGAATGGTTTATTCTTAGTGACAAGTACAATTGTTCTGTGCACATTGATTTTGTATTCTGAGATTTTACTGAATTCATCTATTAGCTATAATGAGTTTAAAAATGTTTTATTTATTTATTTGCAAGCAGAGAGAGAGAGAGAGAGAGAGAGAGAGAGAAAATACGGGCATGCCAGGGTCTCTGGCCACTGCAAACAAACTTCAGATGCATGCACCACTTTGTGCATCTGCCTTTACATGGGTGCTGGGGAATGGAACCTGGACTGGGAGGCTTTGCAAGCAAATACCCTTAACTGCCGAGCCACCTCCCAAACCAATTTTTTTAAATGATGTAATCTTTGAAATCTATATATAATTACACACATATATATTTTTTTCTTAAATATATATTTATTGTCCATAATGAGTTACATTATTCAGCGGGCAAACAATGAGTTGTTATCCCCAATGCCCCCCTCCCCTATATTTATTATATATATAATCCTAGAACAGAGACCATTTTCCTTCTTCCTTTCCAATTTGGATACCTTTCATTTCTTTTCCTTGCCTGATTGCTTAAGCATCCTCTGCTTGCAATGCAGAGAGCCAACTCTGTGAACTGGTAGCCTAGACTCTCAGTGTCCTTTCACACACTTCATTCTGCATCACTTAAGATGATCTGAACTTTCACCATTCATTTGTATTAAACAAGCAATGTTCATTTCCTGTCTCCGCCTCCTTGGTGCGAAGTCCCTGTATACAAACCCTGTCGTTCATGTATACCAGGTGCCCAAGATGGATTCTCATACATAGAAATTCCTAGATACGTGTTGATTAAATAAATCATTAAAAAATGAAACCAAAGGGGCTGGAGAGATGGCTCAGCAGTTAAGGCACTTGCCTGCAAAGCCTAACGACCCAGGTTCAATTCCCCAGTACCCACGGAAAGTCAGATGTGCAAAGTGGCACATGCATCTGGAGTTTGTTTGCAGTGGCTGGAGGTGCTGGTGTGCCCATTCTCTCTGCCTGCCTCTCTTCTCTCTATTTCTCTGCTTGCAAAGAAATAAATAAAATATTTTTTTAAAGAATGAGACTGGAACGCTGGCAGATGGAGGCGTTCTGCTCTCTAGACTTCCTTCTTTGCCTGCCCACAAACAGCCAGGCTGATCCCTCACCATCCTCTACAAGTGCCCAGCATGGCTGAGCTCAGCTACCTGAGAAGGGCTGGATCATAGTGGCCCGGGAACCACAGGGCAGGGAGCATGCCTTTATGACCCGGAGCAGCCATCAAAATAATGCTGTCACTGTCACAACTACCACCTGCCTCTCAGCCTTCAGGGGACAGAACATCCATTGTGCTGAAGAGGAAGATAAACAGGTGAGAACGGAGAGAAAAGGGAGAAGGTGAAATCTCCCAGGAGTGAGGGCTGCCTCTGCCAACAGGCGCAAGAGCCAGGATCCGAGAGAAGCCAGAAGAGGAACCTCACCTAGACACTGTTCTGTGTGAAGACACAACATGGGGATCCCCAACAAATTGCCGCACTCAGGTAAAGGTGAGGAGGACGGAGCCTGGGGCTTGGAAGCATGCGTGTCTGCCTGTGCCTGGTCACTTGGCAGCAGCTGGTCATATGCACACGTTCTGGGTGACAGACAGAGGGCCTCTCTTCCTCCTGCAGCCCTCCTACATTAGGGATAATCAGGATCCTGCAGCATGTCTCTGGAGAGCCGTTAGAAGCCATGCTGCTAGTTACAGGGCTCATTGGCAAGCTTCTGCAGATCTCACTCTTCCAGAGCTGACCATGTGGCTCAGTGGATAGGGTGCCTGCCTAGCATGCAGGAAGCCCTGGGTTCAATCCCAAACACTACCTGAACCAGGTGTGCTAACACAGGCCTTTAATAGCAGCAATCCAGAGGTGGAGACAGGAGTATCAGCAATTAAGGGTCATTCATTCTCTGCTACACAGTGAGTTTGAGGCCAGCCTGGGACACATGAGGCACTGTCTCAAAAAAAAATTAACTAATTAAAATAAACATACTTAAAAAGAAAAAGGAAACAGGGCTGGAGAGATGCAGGCACATACCTACAAAGCCTAAGGACCTGGGTTCACCAGATAAAAACCAGGTGTGGCAGCTCAAGCCTATAATCCCAGAGCTGGGGAGGTGGAGACAGGTGGGTCCCTAGGCTTTATTGACCAGCCAATCTAACCAAATCAGTGAGCTGCTCCAGAGGTCTCAGGATTTTGGCTGAAACCTACAGCAGAAATCTCAGAATCCACTTGTTCCAAGAAGAGCGTGGGAACATCCATGCCAGCGCCTGACTACTCCGGACATCGGAGAGGAGGGTCATTAGGAAGGAGACTCCTGGGAGGGAAATCATAAGAGGCTCTTAGGACTGAGGTCAGGAGCGGATTCAAGAGACCCATCTGCAGAGGTTGAGTGGGGGAGCTCCCGGAAGTGATGTTGATGTTTCCAGAGGAGGAGCTTGAGAAGAAAGAGACCCCCCCCCCAAAAAAAAAAGCTGAGCCTCAGATC
>PVHP010011950.1:0-43823 GCA_004024765.1 Zapus hudsonius
CAGAGGATCCCAGGTCTTCAGGTCAGGCCTTCAGAAAATCAGTTCAGCCCATCCCATCTCCTCCTGGGGACCAGCAGCCCCCAGGTGGCCTGTGCACCCGAGTCCACTGCCATGACTGCCCAGAAGCTATCCACTCAGGCTCTCATTTCTCATCATGCTCTGTGCAGGTGAGATTTTACAACACTCTTCTCCTTTTGTGATGGTTTGTCCAGAAAACAAGAGCTTCTCTGGGCATTCCACTAGAGGGTGCTTCAACTATACGCATTTACATATGGGTAAACACCACGTAGGATGTTTGAGTGGGCGTACACATGTGCCAAACAGCAGCTTTTTTCATGAACCTTCTATGCCCTAGAAGCAAACTGATTTCTAATTCTTTCCTCGCATGATCAGATGGCCTTCCCAAAGGGTCGTCCTCTTTCATAACCCAAGGATGTGGGAAATGGAAATCTACCAGGAGGGAACCTGTCCGCAGTGCTGTGACTAGGGGCGAATGAGTTGAGATTGTCCCATGCTCCCTCTCCCTGAAGGATGCTTTTGGGAAAGACAGGCTTTCAAGGACTCATCTGAAACACAGCAGAGAGGACCAGAGCTCAATTAAAATTCCCAAGTTGTGAAGTTCCTATGTGCAGTAGGATGGAGCCCTAAGTGAGTGATGGTCATAGAAGTGATCAAGGGGTCTTGAGCTTGTAGAAAGTAGGGTAAAGGGGTGAGGGGTGCACCTACCCTCTCTCTTCCCCTTTCCACTCCCATTAAAATCCTTCTTCCTGTTTATATCCTCATCTACAGCCATGCGTTGTTTTTTATTTTATTTTATTTTATTTGGCCCACTGATTCAAATTAGGATCACGTCCATAATAACAGGTGGGAGGTTGCTTGCAAGAGACTGGCAATCCTCCAATGGCTATCTCCTACAGGACATGACTTCCTTTCTCCCAACAATCACTGGTTTCTACTATTTACTCTGGGAAGGATTTCTCTTTCAGCAAAGGAATTACAGAAGTGGATTTCAAAGATTTCTTTTGACTAGAAACTTTTAAGTAGAATAAGTAAGAAAACTCAAAATAGGAAGTCTGGTAATAAGAGCCTAAAGAGTATGAAACGATGGTGGGGGTCATCATCTTAGAGGATTTGGAGCTAATGGAAAAGAACACATCTATGGAAGATGGAGAACAGCATCAGTAAAATCATTTTGCTGTATATGAAAGTCATCCTGAAGAGCTTTACAAAAATTTCAGTATCTGGGGCTGGGAACCATATATAAGTTTTTGTTTACATGTGTCCAAGATGCTTCCCTTGTGCAACAAAACTTCAAGAAACTATGGCCAAAATCAGTGGTCCTCAAACTTGAGAGAAGGCAGAATGTGGAGGCCTTCTCTCCACAATGTGCACATGGCCAGGCCTCACCTCAGCATTGATGCTTGGAAAGGTCCAGAGTGGAACTCAACTAGTGCTTCAAAGGTGATTCATCTGCTTTAATGTTGAGAACTTAGGGGTCTTTGTGGTGGGGGAGAATATCCAGAGGCATGATACCTCTGAGTAACAACATACTAGGGCCGGTGGAACCGGGCTGACTCCTAGGCTATCCATGATCCCCTGCTCCAAGGACTGATCCAGATGGCCCATGGAGGAGGATATCCAGCTGACTGGGGATGGGGAAGAGGGGTATTGGGGAACTGGGGATAACAACTCATCATTTGCCCATTAAATAATGTAACACATTATGGACAATAAAAAAAAGGTGATTAGTCTGAACTAATGTGTGGTAAATTTGAAATACAAAGCAGATATGGAAAATTGTATACAAAAACTTTGTAAAGGAAAAATAAGCACATTGTAAGGTATCTCAATACCTTATGTTGACTATGCTAAAATAATCACAATATATTGAATCAAGTGAGCTAAAAAAAATATAGTACTATAGCTTGTTTTACCGGTTTCTTTTTCCTTTCTAAAATGTAACTTTAAAAATTTTTTTAAATTTAAAATTACATATGGGCTTACCTTATGTTTCTACTAAACTTTACTACCTTATTCTGTTGATTTTATGTGTGTGCACATGCATGTGTGTGGAACTGGGTACAGAACAGATGTGAGCCATGTGCTCTGCCACAGCACCACATTCCTAGCTCCTGACTGGTTCAATAAACATTTCACAAAAAATAATCTGTAAACTACATGCATAAGAATACATGAGCGGGTGAGAGGGATGGTTCAGTGGTTAAGGTGCTTGCTTGCAAAGCCTGGGTTCGATTTCCCAGTACCCACCTAAAGCCAGATGCACAAAGTGGTGCATGTATATGGAGTTTGCAGCAGCAAAAGGCCCTGAAGCAACTATTTCTCTCTCTCTCTCTGCAAATAAATAAGTAATATTTTTCTAAAAAAAGAACTACATAAATAGCTTGTTAACGAGACAGCTTTCCTAGCTGTGACTTGTTGCTTAGTGTATCAGGGGTGGGTTAAGGAATCTGTATCTAAACAGCTTTTCTGGTAAAGATGAAAGTCTACAATTTCACCTGATGAGAGGACAGAAAAGAAGATGGGGCAAAAAGATTTTATTTCTCTTGGGACTTGGGGCAATCATTCTGGGGCACAGAAAAGAATACTATTTCTATGCATTTGCCTTTTCTGGGCATTTCCATATACGTGAAATCATACCATGTGTGATCTCTTGCTTCTTTCATTTAATACAATGTTTCATGACGTTCATCTATGTTGTATAGTATGGTGGTTAATCCTGATTGTCAATTTGATTGAATTTAGAAGCACCAATTAGATTAACAAAATATACTTCTGGGTATGTCTGTGAAGGCATTTCCAGAGAGGGTTAACAGAGGTGGAGGACCTGTGTCCTGGATGGGAGTACCAGCATCCCATAGGCCCAAAGGGAATCAAAGAGGAAAAATGAGAGAGGCCAGGAGTGAAGGCATTCTCTCTTTCTCCCCCACTCCTGCCTCTCTCTCAATCTCTCTCTCTCTCTCTCTCTCTCTCTCTCTCTCTCTCTCTCTCTCTCTTTCTGTTGAACAAGAAACTTGGGACAATAAAATGCCATATAATGCCTACGACCTTGGATAATTTGTGAGGATTAATGAGATGTGAGGCGATCCTCAGACATTTAGCCAAAGGAGCCTAGGCTGAACACTGATGTTGCCACCTTTTTATGACCATGGGTCAGGTACCAAATTTCTCACCATCTGTCTTCTTATCTGTAAGTAGGAGAGGGGTGTAATAATACCCCTGCCAGGGTGCTATTGGGCTTAAATAAAGCAGCACCAAATAAACATTAGGTCCTAGTATAGAAGTCATTGAGCTCAGTGCAGGTGCTCAGGAAACGTTGAGTCACTAAAAGATGCTTTCCGTGTCTATATAAGGCACACTTCCCCAGAAAAGAAGTCAGTCATGAGGACAAACACACAGAGACATAAACAAACACATCTCCTGTTACTTAGGCTTGTTAGCAGAGCCCGCAGTTTCTCATAAGCAAGGGTAAACCTCCTTGCTGAGCTCACTTGTGACTTGTCTGAGCCATGCTCATGGTGTTGAGGCTAAAAAGTGTCAATGAAAGCTCTAAGTAGGCTGGACTGACCCCACTTAGCGCAGCAGAAAATCAACTTGCAGCAGCTGAGGGGTCAGAGGTAAGTCAGCTTCACTGACCATTTTTCTCCCAAATAATTTCAGGACAAGCTTTCAAGGACAAAGTGAATGCAGTCAGTGTTTTAGTTAGTCCTGTCCTCTGTCACCTACACATGCATGATGGTATGCTCTCTCCCTCATTCTTATTTAAAAAACTCTTGCAGAAAGACCATGACACATGGGCCTATCTATGCCTCAAATAGCTGTGAGGTCCAATGATCTTAACCATAATCACCTGTTCCTTCGGCGCTAGTGGCAGGAGCCTGACAAGATCACAAGCAGAGGACCATCGTCAGTGACAGCATCCTTCATCTCTGTTATGCAAGTGATAGCCATAGTGAGCTCTCTGGTTGTTCAGGTTTCCTTGACAAAACATCTCAGGCTGTGGCCTAAACATCATGTATTTATTGCCTCTTCGAATTACAGGCAGGAAACTTTCAGATCGAAGTGTGGCAGGTTCAGTTCCTAGTAAGTGCTCTCTTGCTGTGGTGTGGATGACAGCCTTCTCCCCTCACATGGGAGAGAGAATGACCGGGGCTCTCTATTGTCTCCTCCTATAAGGATACTAATGCTATCACAACGTGGTCCATTTTGACATCCTCATTTGATCTTAGGTACCTCTTTATAGTCCTTTCTCCAAATACAGCCATATTGGGAGCTAAGGTTTCAGTTGTGGGAGGGGCCAATGGTTTATTCCATATTAGCCCCAGGCCTGGAGGATGGTGTAGAAAGACCACCAGCTTAGTGGGTACCACTGTTCTCCTCCACTGGGGAGGTGGAAGACCAGGAATGAAAACTACCTGATAGAAAGCAATGGTAGTTGTGAAGGAGGCATGAGAAACTAAGCCCCAAATCAATTATGTTCACAGGGATGAAACGGCATGGCTGTATTCGGGAGAATAAGAATGTAAAAGTGAACATCGTTTCATCTTACACAGAACAAGAGGAGGAAAAGGAAAAAAAAAACAGTGCCTTCTGATTCAGACAGAAATTGTTTCTCCTTAAATGTCTATGAGGCTGCAACTGTACAGTCATCTCTAGACATTTAGCAGAAGTATTAAAGCGTATCAGATCTCTGCTGGGGCCTAATGACAACAGGAATCACCCCAATTCAGAAGGCAATTACTTATCTGGTGACCTTTTACAAAGTGGTGAGTTTTCCTTCAGGATTCTTTACAGTGACAGATATTTCCAATAAACTTGAGCCTCTCCCCTACCCCCCAATCAATTGTCGAGATTTGAATGTCATGAAACTAAAAGCTGTGAAATTAAACCTGCTGTGTGAGCTTTGAAAATAGGGACACTGTAGGTCCCTCTCAAGTAATATTAGTGCACCATTACAACACGCGTTGTGGGAGACATCACCAACCTTGACGCATAATGGACTTCTGGGACGAGAATGGGTACTGTGGAGGGTTTGTCTGGCAGGGTGAACCCCAGTTTCTTCAGTTCAGCACTGCCGCTGTGGTTGCTGGCCAAGCGGGAGGACTTCTTTGTCCCCCCCAACCCAGTTTCCATACTAATCAGCTGTGACATCATAAACGATTGCCTTTGTAAACCATACAGGTCTGAGGCTGCTCCAGCCCATCACACAGACTTCCCAAAATGCTTCTCTATGTTTCTAAGTGCACGTGCTTGGTGGGCTGCGTGTGTGGTCCTGTTTCTAGTGATGACTTTCAGATACACAAGAAAGGAGGCTCCACGCTCATCTGTGACTTGTCAATGAGAATGTTGCTCGGTTTTAGTGTCACAAATGTAGGTTTTATTGTTCTTATTCAGGTTAGGGCAATGTTGTGTGTGACTCTGCCTGGGGAGACATGAACAAAGATCTATTCACCTCAGATAGGGTACTGACAACAGACCATGAAACAATTCCATCTATGTCTAGCTTGGTGAACAAATGAGTGTATTGGGGTTACTTACAGGAGCACTGGGGAGGGGTTACTTATAGAACTTTGGGTGACACCCAGCAGCTGCTGCATCACCAACAGCTCACCAAGCATGGGTGATGATGACGCACGAAAATTGTGTCTTGGAACTCCCTGCCCACCTCGTAATCAGCTCCACTAGGCAGCCAGTTTCCTGTTCTCCAGCAACTGCTGACTGCTTATGTTAGCTTGGAGTGTGAAGTAGGTTTATGAGTCTCATAACTTTCTGAATGTCCCGAGATTGTCAGTTTTCCTAGCTTCCTGAGTCTTAGAAGACATTCTCTTCCTTTCAGAAGGGAACATTTCAATAAGAACTACATAATTGTCATTGAAAAGTTTGTTTCTCACAGTTCCCAGGAGGGAGATACATCACCGTGTGGGAGCACTGGCAAGGTTAGGACACAGAGGGTGCAGGGAGACAGCTCGGACGGGAGCTTCCTGCAGGAAAGGATAGCTGAGGCAAGGTCAGTGGGCTGGTTAAATCCTCTCAGCTGGCTCTGGGGTGAGGGACTGTCTCTGGTTGTCTGTACCTGGCCATGGAATGATTTGCACAGAGAAGGAGTGGTCCAGACAACCCTGAAAGAGCCTAGTAAAGAAGATGGTTAGGGTGGGGGGCATGGGTTGGTTGGTTCACAAATGACAGGCATACTGTCTCTAGGAATGGCTTGGCCTTTTCCCTAGGGTCAACAGGCCCTAGATGTTAAAGCACCAGAAACACATGGTTAATGTAGAGGGAGCTGCTGTTCATTACAACCATGCAAAATGACTAAGCAGAAAATCATAGCTTCCACCTGGGAAATAGACACGAGTCATCCTTCCTTCTTATACAGATGAATGAAATTGGAGACCAGAGAGTCCAGGTGGTCCAATGTAAAGTCACCAAGTATCGTGACTCATTCCCCTCAGGTCCCTTTGTGTTTGTCCCAGCCTTTCCACTGCTTCCCAATCTTCCATCCCTCCTCTGCCCTTTCCCCATGCACACACAGGAGGTTTTCTCATTCTTTTACCTAGCTCTTTAGACTTGCACTGTGACTGATCCATTTCAGTTTGGGCCATTGGCAGAGGGAAAGAAAAGGGTTTCCTGGAAGAGATCTTCATCAAGCCCTGCTGGGAACTCTTCTTTAAAGAGCTGTCATGTCTAAATAACCAACACTCTTCACAGCAGTCTCCTTTTTCATAAGCCTGTCCCTAGAGCCTCATGTGTTGTGGTCTCAGCTCTGCAACTGTTCCTCTTATTTTGTCTTAGTAATAGAATCTAGTTACTAAGATTCTAGTTATCTAGAATCAAGCTCTTTTCCTGCCAAGGCGAGAGCAGAGTGCTTCGAATTCTGCAATGTGTAGGTCTTTTAGCAAAGTTTCAGACTTGCACACAAGCTACTTTGATACTCTGTGCAATTGGTGAGAGACTCTGAGGTTCTCAACTTGACACACTTTGGAATGGCCCAAGGACCCTTTGAAGATCCAATACCTCTGATTCCCTCTCCCCAATCATTCTGATCTGGGGTGGGACATGAAGCCAGGAGTGAAATCAAAATCACTGTTAGGAGACAAGTGTGCATGACAGATCAATGACACAGCAGAAAGGTGATACCAGAGAGCCACCCAAGAGGATCCATAGGCCTGGGATGCAGAGACCAATACCCAGATGAGCACATATTCTACCTGGTCTGGCAACTCACTAAACACAAATCTTGGCACCATGCTGGGAAATCCTGCAGGACTTCTCTGCTGCCAGAGATTGGGTGTTCTGGCTACGCTCTTGCTACATAACAGATCACTTCCAAATTTCAACCATTTTATTCATTTTGGATTTTTTTTTTTGAGTTAGGAATTCAGACAGGATAAACAGGACCATCTTATCTGTGCTCAGCATCCAGAATTTCAGGAGGGAAGACTCATGGGTTAGAGGCAGGTTGACAGCTAGGGCTGGAATCATCTGGAAGCATTATTACTATTATGTCACCAGGTTGATATGGCTGTCAGCCTCAGTTGGGGCTGTTGATTTGAGCACCAAACACATTGACTCACCTTAATGCCAGAGCACCAGCATGGTGACCCAGGTTGGTGGGACTTACTTCCCTGGAGGCTCAGCCCTGCACGTGTCCCAGTGGACAAGGCAGAAGTGGCACTGTCCTTTCTGACCTGGCTTCAGAAGTCACAAAGCAGCTCTTCACTCTGCTCTACTTGTCAAGTTCATCATAAGCCCAATCAGATTCAGGCGGAGGGACCACGACCCTTCCTGGAAGGGAAGGGTGGCAGGCAGCTCACCTTGTAGAAGAAGGGTGCAGTAGGAGAAGTGGGAGGGAAGCCCCATCTACTCTTCTGGGTCCCTCTTTTCTTCATGTTTTTCTCCAGAATGGCACCCTCTATAATCATGCCATTTCCCTCCTGTCCTGAAGGGCAGAGAGTCTCTCTGGATACCTCAGGCAGGGCCCTGGTCTCACTGTACACTGTCTGATGAAGCATGTCTCCTTTTTCCTCACTAATATTCAAGTCTTTCCAAAACACACGCACTTTGCTTTCTGTGTCCCAACATTTAGCAGTTGGACATATAGGGTAAGTTCAAAGAATAGTAGCAGTTATTATATAGTCATTACTATTATGGGGTGCATACATTTATAAAACTCAGATTGAAAAATTAATTTGGCCTCCTAGGCTTGCATCACCTCCCCAATATTTAAGAGGTCGAGGAACCTGTCCACTAGGGCAGACTCATTGCTTTGCACCACAGCAAGACTTGAACTTCAGCCCTAGGCAGTCATTTACGTGTCTCTTGGCTTCTCATTCCAAAGACAAAAAATCCTCCCTTGGGTGTTAGTGAATAAATTTGTTAATGTTGTAAAGTGCTCAGAAGATGGAAGGAGCTGTTTGCGAACCAAAGATTATTATTAATAATGATAGTAAGATTGATTATTCATTTCTGCAGCACTCCTACTTCAGTCTGTGCAAAACCGGAAATTGGTTGTGCTAAATTGGCTTACCTGCTCCATTTGCCTCTGTCAGGAAAATCAATGAGACACACATGAATATTCTCCTATGCACAGAGCCATTTCCAAAGTTAAACAGTCATCAATATTTATTGTTAAGTGCTTATGGAGAAAATGGATGAATAGTTAACAGATGAGAGCATTTAGGTATTATTAAATGTATTTGGCCAAGCAAATTTTGAAGCTATATTTGGGGTTTAACTTAAAACAGAAAATCCATATTTTTCATTAGCTACATGGTCATGTTTGAGAGACTGTCATTAGACAGGTCTCAGAATCTGAAGGCAGCGACAACTTTTGAATAGTAAAAGCTATTCTGTGCCCTTCTGCCTGGCCGGAAGTTCCAAAGACTGTGCTCCTACAGATTTCCTGGGTTGACTGACAGGGCAGTGACATAAGGTCAGCTACGGGAAACTCCTCACTTAGAGCCACATGTTCTTCTGTGAGCTCTGCAGTCCACATATGAGGACGGATGACAAGCTTTCCAAGAAGGAATAGATTCTGTTCCAAAGAGCATCAGAAAGGCCGCAGAGCTGAGGCTGAGGAAAGATCAGCCACTAACAGGTCCGTGTCATTTAGGAAATGACTTCACCTCTGTGAAGTGAACCAGATTTTTGATACCCCTGTTAGTTAGCTTTCTGAGGAATGTCTGAGATGTAATCTACTGATAAGGAGAAAAGGGCTATTTTGGCTCATGGTGGTTGGCCCATTGTGTTAGGCCTAAGGAGAGGTCCAATGTCACTTTGGGGAACACGTGGCAGAGCAATCTGCTTACTCTATCCATGGCAACAGGGAAGTGAAAGGAGGAAAAGAAAGGGGATAGGGTCCTATCAGCCCTTCTAGGGCGTGCCTCCCGGTGATCAGAAGACCTTCCTCGAGGGGTGCCACCACCATCTAACAGCGCCATAGACTGAGCACCAAGCTCTAGTCCAATGGGCAATTAAAGGCCTCTTATCCAAGCCATCACACTATCATTTCTGGAGCTCACTTTCTATATCCTCTGGATGTTATCCTGAACTCAGTGTATGAAGTTTCTATATTTTTTCTTCCCTTCTTGATACTCCTCAAACCTGTTCAGGGAAATGCCTTGGACACTGGCCTCTTAGCTGACCTTTTTACAGGAGCCAAATAGACTGCAGCTCTTTTTAAAAAAATATTTTATTTATTCATTTTCAAGCACCTGTGTTCTGTATATAAGGGAGGTGACCTGGGAGATGGTCACTTTCCACAGCCACAGTCTATGAAAGAGAAACAGCCTCTAACTTCCACCCTCTCGTTAACAGTCAAGTAGACTCAGCGCCAGAGAGAAACACGCTCTCCTGGGGAATGGGTCTTGGGCTGAGTCTCGTGGCTTGCGTCTTAAGTGTTCACCCACAGGGAAGCCCTGAAAGCTGTACTGATAGGATGAGTCATGCAAGAGCCCTCTGAGTTAGTCAGGGCTCTCCAGAGAAACAGGGCAAATAGATTTTGAAGAAACAGAGCCAGCATCCTTTTAAAACCATCTCAAGGAACTGGCTCCCACAGTGACAGTGGTTGACAAGTGATCCTTTGGAGGCGCAAACAGAGCCGATGTGTAAATTCCATTCTGAGGGCAAGAGAAGACCAATGTCTCAGTCTGGTAGGTGGAGTTCTTTTTTAAGCCGTTTTGATTTATTCAACTTCTCTGGTTAAATAGTGCCCACCCATTTTAGGGAGGTACAGTTTGCTTTTCTAGAGTCTATGGATTCACACACTCATCACATCCAGAAACATCCCTCACACCCAGAACAATGACCGAATTTTTATGTAACACATAGCCCAATCAGGCAATGTGAAGACGATTCAGATGGGATGTCCAGCAACCATCCAACATTCTCCGAAGGCAGTGACTCCCTCTAGATCCTTGTATCTATCCTCAGACCTCCAATATGCCTTCCCACTTCTCTCTCGGGACTAATGGCATTGCTCTTTTATTCCTTGGAGAAAATGGAATCAGGGAGGCAAGCTTCAGGAACCCCCACTTACCAGTAACTGACACTCAGCCAATCAGAGGCCTGGCCTCCTCCCCTGGGAGTTCATCTGAGCTAATTCCATCTGCAGAAGGTTCTATTTCCAAGTAAGGTCTTAGAATGAATTTGGGCTGGGGGACATAATCCAACCCAGAACATTCTCCAGCCAGGCTTTCTCATCTGAGTTGATGTTAACTCCACCCTTCATTTGGGGAGGCCAAAGGCATTCAAATTGTTCTTGAATCCTGTCTTTTGAATCTTTATACCAACACATTGCACTGACTTTGCCTTCCAGATAAACTCAGAATCCCACAGTCTCTGACCAACCTCACCGCTGCCCCCATCTAGGCAGCGTTCCTCTCTCCTCTTGCTGGCTGCACATTTTTCTGTCTGCCTTCCTGGCTTCCTCTTTTCCACCCACAGTCTAGTCAGTAGCTCTCAGTAAAACAGTAGCTAGAATGATTCATTTACAGATTATGTCATTCTTTTGCTCAAAACAAAGCCCCCCTCCCCTACTGTCTGGCACCCTTTGGTCACCCTGACCCCTCAGTAACTCTGCTCCAGTCACACTGGCTACCTTGTTCATGAAAACTCCAAGAATCTTTCTCTCTGTACTGTTTCTCCACCTCATGGCTCATTCCTTCCTTTCCTTTCAATGTTTGCTGGACTGTTCCCTTGCAGTAAAGCTTTCCCAAAACAAGAAAAAAAATTGCAACTTTCTCCAAAAATTAAGCTTTTGGCAAAAAAAAAAGAGGCAAGAAATGTTTGTGCCCAAACCTACCTTGTTTTCAAGTGCAATTAACCTGTTATATGTAAATTATTTCAAAATGGTACCTACCTGGTTTGCCTACAAGTAAGCAGATGCAAACAGGCACTTAGATCAAATAAATTTCTGAATGTTATAATTTTTCTTCCTTGCGGAGTGAGCCAGCTCAGATCTGCCAGAATTCATGGGCATGAACTGGCAGCAGTCATTGCTACAGGAGATCATAAATCTTGCTCAAGGGCAGCGTGGATGGCTCTGCAGCCTCATACAACATTCTTGGCATCCCAGCTATTTTCAGCCTGGATAGACTTAGAGTCAGGGGACTTGAGACTTGGTATCAAAGGAAATTAATGTATTTACACCCTGATCTCACAAACGGCCAAATTTTTGGTGCTAATTTAGCTGAGAAATATGGAATGCTTCTTATAATATGCATTTACACAGCCCTTGGCCTTGATAAGGTGCCTGAAAGGCTAACTGTTCTCCCAACTATGGAAAAAGAGGAGATCCATACTTCTACCCCCAGAAGTACTACGTGCATGGGCTTCTCACACTCACCTGCTGGTGGGGTCAGCGAAAGCTCTCCCCTTGCAGTGGTTGATTGCCCACTGGCCTGCTGTGATGTCCAGAGAGCCTCTTGCCTCTGGTTTCTCTCATTCCTGTCTCTCAGAGGCCCTGTTGCTTTCTTCTGTGCCCACCCCATCCCATACACCCTCTGATATCCAGCGGGGCTTATGACTGGTGGGGTTCAGCCTTCCTGACTTGTATTTTGGGGTTAGTGAAGACTTTTCCACTAGTTTTAAGTGTTTCCCTCTAAGGCAACCTTTCTCTATCCCAGAGCCCCCCTTTCAAATATTATGGTAGAATTTATCATCTAAAGGACAATAATTTAAACTTCAAGAAAGTAAAGAACTAGCCAGTGCTTCACAGCTTGCTAACAATGCACCTGGGATTTGAATCCCAGACTGTTGGACACAGTTTTTCTTGTCACAGTATTCACAATATCATATAATTAATATTTTTCAGTTTTCTTGAGAACGTTAATATATGAACATCCAATAATTTGATTGTGTTCCCATCCCTTTATCCTTTTTTGTCCCCTCTCCCCTGCTGCCACCCCAAAGAGACCTTTTCTTTCAAGATAGTTCTTCCTGTTTTGTTGCCCTGTTCCTTTTGTCTCCTCCATGTCAAAATGTTGATGGGCTCAACACCTTGCTGGTCTTGTGGCGGTCAGAGTAACCACGTTGGGGTCATGAATATGGGGTGCAGTTCAGGTCAGTAGTACACCTCTGCACCCTATGGAACTTACATTCTTTCCACCTCCTCTTCCCAAATGTTCCCTGAGCCTTGGGGGATGTGATAGCAATCTCCTTCAGTCTCTGGCTCTTAACAGCCTCTGATTTTCTACTTGGATGGGTCTTGATGCTTCTCGGTATCTACCAGGATCTCCGGAGAGCATAGCTGTGGTTCTCTGGCTGGCACCGAGAGCAGTGCTCCTACTCTTTCTGCAGCTACCTCTGCAATGTGCCCTGAGCCCAGGCAGGTATGGTAGAGATGACTCGTCCAGTGCTGGGCTGTCTCTTCTTGTCATTTTGATGAGTCTTGATTCTCCCCAGTATTTGCCACTATCTGTAAAAAGAAGGTTTTCTAACCTAAAGTGAAAACAGCATTAATCCAAGAGCTTGAACATACACACCCAAGTCTCTGTTTAGCCAAAGTACAATGGACTTCTCTCTGAGGTCTCTGACATCCCAACTCCTAAATTTTTGACTCAATTCTCAATACAAGGTGTGGATTCCCTCCCACCGAGTGAAGCCTCTTAGCCAATCAGAGAGCAGTTGATTAACCCCATAAGCTCTGCATCACTCTTCTACTGGTGGGTACATGTTGTGTGGCTGATTGATTTTGTGGCTTGCAGGATACCCTGCTTGTTCAGACTGTAGATGACTTTCTCCCCCAGCAGCTGTCATAGTGCCTTCCAGCACCACCGTGACAGCTAGCTGGCAGGGAGATGGCTTTGCTCAGTTCTCAGTGCACTGTAACCACAGCCTGTGTTGTTGTTGGGAATAGGGACTTACTATATAGTTCTGATGTATTACCAAGTCCTCGGACAATGGCATGCATTGTCTTGGGGGGCTCATAAGCTTCCTTGACCACCGTGGGGAGGTGACCCATTTCTGGCACTGGGAATCACTGCAAAAACCTATGACTTCAAAGTAAAGCTATTTCCCTCTCTTCTTTTTTCATTTCTTTTAACTTGTCTTTTAATTAGCTAACAAAGTGGGTTTCTATTGTACTTATTCATACTGTGTTCAGTATTTATGTGTGTATTCCTCCTTCACTTCTCGCTCCCTTTCCCCTGCATTCTGTTCACCATTTGCCTGTCTACTGCCCCCTCCCATATGCTCTTCCTGCTTATCTTCTCCCCAAGCTTTGTTCCAACAGTATTAGTACCAACATTCCCCTCAGTCCATTTCCTGTTACATTAACAGACATGTTCAAGGCTGGATAATTTTTCAAAGAAGTTTATTTGACCCATAGCTCTGGATACTGAGTGATCCAAGAGCATAGTGATGTCTGGGGCTTTGAGCTGTTTCATATCACTGGAGAATCAGAAGGCAAGCAGATGTGTGTGAAAGGAACACAGCAAGCCCCAGGGTAGACTCACTCTGTAATAACCCTCTCAAGGTAATGTGAACTAGACTGAATGGACTGAAAAACTCCTGTGACCACGGAGAGATGGAATGTTACAAGGTCAGAGCCAGAGGACCTTGGGCTAGCTTTAGGCTCCCAATAACCATTATTGTCCACCTCTGTGTCTGACCTAACATCCACGTTGCTATCAGAATCAGGTGTGATCTTTTTGGAATGTACTGAAAGATCCCCAGCTTCCACCATGCCAAGGGCTAGGAGTGTTATCAGACAGCATCTGAAGCCTATGGTGGACATTTCCTTGCTTTGCTGTAACCCACCTACCTGATAGTCAGCCAGTGTATTTGAAACATGCCTTGATTTATGACTTTCTTCTGTAACTATAACACCTTCATGAAATTGTTAACGCTTGGAACATGGAATTGGGGTAACCTAAATCTGTGTTCCCAGGCCATGATCACTCATATTTGGCTCCAGAGTAAACTACCTTTTTCCCCTTTGAGGTGAGCGCTGGGTCTTTTGTGTCAACAGTAACTCACTCTCCACAAAAACTAAGTCCCACTTGAGAAATGTATCAGTTCTTCTTTAGGCTGTCTCATCTCCTGACACCTTTAAATCAGGGACCAGATTTCAACCTGAGTTTTGGAGGGAAAAAAAACATATCCAAGTCCAAGCAGCATTAGATATGCCATTTACTCTTTCTTAAACAGTTACAAGAATTGGAATCTCCTGATGTTCTCTACCTACATTTAAAATAACAACAAGTTTATTCTGGTGATTTCCTCAGTCACTTCTTTACAATGTTTCTTAGTACTCTTCTAACCCAGAGATTTCTTTCTTTTAGCTTTATGCCACAGGTCTTATATGGCCTTACGGGCCACTACTCGCAACTACTTGAGAATGGCCTGTCTTGCATTCAGATCCTCAGTAACAGCCTCCATAGGCAGCACCTTCCCATGCTCTGTGCCTGCTGGATCACACACCATCTGCTCCATTAAGACGGGTTCTCAGTAGAGTTGTCACAAGCATTACAGAGCGTTAGCAACAGCTGGTTAAGCATATTTATGCTACAGTGGAAGCATGAGGGTTGATACAATGGCATCATATGGGCTTTTCTGCCACCAAGACTAATGGGAGACAGATGTGCTACATGATGTTTCAGTGTTAGAGACCAGCGTGACCTGGGCATATCTCAAAGGCAGCATAAATTCAGCTCAGGCGTGTGGAGATAAAACTCAGAGCCTGGGCAACACCACCTCTGGAAATAAAGCTGGATGATATGCTCCAGGGACTGGGCAAAATGGTGACTTGACCTGTGAGGCATTCAGAAAGCCACTGTGCTGGGTTTCCTTGCCCAAAGTACTGATAATTAGAAGATGCCTCACGGGATTGTAATGGGATTTAAATGAAGTAATAAATGCAAAGTTCTTTGTTCAGGACACAGGACAAAGAGCCCAGTTAGTATTAGAAATGATCATTATCATCTTCCTCACCATCGTCCCTATGTTCTATGAGGTGGAATACGCCCACTGAAATTGTGTGGTATGGGGGGGTGTTATTATGAAATGAAGAAAGTAAGTAGGTTTGATTTATTTTCTGACTTAACCAAGAAATACTTATAAAGTGCTTCTCATGTGCAGTACAAGGTTCAGCATTATAGATACAGTAGAATACAAACCTGGAAAGGTCCCTGCTCTTATGGATACCTTGCTCCAGTGAAATTACAGAGCAAATATGCCAAGGAAGAAACAAATGTAATTCACAAACAGAAAGGTCTCTATGGTCTTACATGATAAGTGAAGGCATTACATGAAGATCAGAAGGTGTAGTATCCCAGAGAGAGGAATAGCAGTTCAATAGACTTAGCTTACCTGAGGAAAAGCAGGGTAGTGTGGGGAGGTGAGGAAAGAAGGTTTGGTACTGTATGGATTCAAAGAAGAAGACAGGGGCCAGATTAAATAACCATGTGTGTATGTGTGGTGTGCATGTATGCATGTGTACATGCTGCACATGCATGTGTCTGTATGTGGGGATCAGAGGTCAATGTCAGATGTCTTCTTCAATTGCAGATAGAAAGGTCTAATTAAGGGCAGGAGAAAGGGGAAGAAGAGGGGGTAGTAATACATAAAACTAAAAAGATTATGAATAAATCATACAGAAACCTACTTCTTTAGTTAATTAAAAATACAGTTAAAAGAGAAAGAGATGGTGTTACAGTTAGCTTCTCATTGCTGGGACCACATTCTCAACCAAAAGCAGCTGAGGAGAGGAGAGGGTTGGTTTCAGGCTTACAGTTTTCAGGGGAAGTTTCATCATGGTGGCAGAAGCTGGCTCACTTCATCATATAGCCATAGCCGAGAGAGAATGAATAGCCAGAGTTCAAGATGGCTCTGAATACACAGAGTAGAGAAGGCTTGAGATTTGCCCGCCAGTGACAGCTTCCTCCAGCAGGGCTCCACCAGCTGGAGATTAAGTAGGAAGCTTAATCAAAAATATCTCAGCTTATGGGGGAGTTATATTCAAACCACCACAGAGTATGTGTGTTTGAGCAGAAGTACCCTGCTGGGGTGGTGAAGCTGAAAGGTTGTTCCAGTTAAATACCCCCCACCAGTGAGTTGTTAGGGGAAGGTCCTGAGGCCCCCCAAAACAATACAGGCTATTCCAAATGATATTGATTACCCACTAGAACCAGATGATTAGACTTTATTTCTGAAGCAACCATAGAACACTGAGAAATCAAGCTGGAACTGAGCTGGAAGCTCCCTTCCTGCTGGTTAGCCCCCAGAGTGCTGTAAAGTACTATGTTAGCTGCTGGGAAAGAAAAGTCATCAATAGTTCTAACAATTGTAGGTGATCCTGCAAGTTATACAATCAACCAGCCAGACAAGATGTTCCCAGTGGTGCAATAGTGCAATAGTGGCACATAAGTTAGAGTGGTAACCAACCGCTCTCTGATAGGACTTGAGACCCACTCAATAGGTGGTATTTCATGCCTGGTACTGAAAACTGAGTGAAAAGCCTATGGATTAGAAGGATATAGGCCTTAGGGGGAAGCCATCACTGTTCTTTGGCTAAATGGATATATTGAGTCCCTCCAATTACTTTCTAAATGTATATACTTATGCCCATTCATTCTGTTCTTACACTTGGCGAGAGAAGCCTCTTTTTGTAGATGGCAGTGATACTAGAGAGACTCATGAGGCATCAAGGTGATGAGAAGAGGAGAAAGCCCAGTGATCCACTCTTACATCCACCAGGCTGAGCACACACTGCATAGAGGACGACAGAAAGACTCAGTGCCGCTCTCACTGCTTGCCAAGGGGAGGGGGGGGCAATGAGGAATTGGGGATAATAACTCATTGTTGGCCCACTAAACAATGTAACTCATTATAGACAATTAAAAAAGAAAAAGAAAAGAAGCTTCTCTATGGAGATGGTGGTTGACACTGAGCAGACTCAAAACTCATCAACGTTGAAAACATGAGGTTGCTGAGAGCTCCACACTAAACAAAACGTCTTTATCACACCCTCCATGGCTCAGAGAACATTGTGGAAGAGGGGCATAAAAAAATAGAAGAGCCACGGGGTGAGAAGAAGTACCTTGGGGCACTGTCTTACAGACATGAACTGACTGTCATAACCTCACCATGGTTGCTGTTTCCCCCACAAGACCCACACAGGTCTTAGCCAAGCACCATTTTGACATCGAGGATGGCAGAAGACAGGAAGACTGAGACATGGAAACAGAAGAAGACCACTAGGGGAGAGTCATGCTTGTGCAATAGGGGTGGGAAGGAGGGACCAAGAGCATCCTGGGAAGAGACTATGGTCAAATTACAGTATGCTCATGTATTAAAATTCTCTATAAATATTTTTAAAATAGTTTATTTATTCATTTTCAAGCAGAGATACACACAGGGGGAGAGAGGGAGAGAGAGAGAGAGAGAGAGAGAGAGAGAGAGAGAGAGAGAGAGAGAGAGAGAGAGAGAGAGAGAGAGAGAGAGAGAGCCATCTCTCCAGCCCTCTATAAATATTTTTAAGTGAGTTTTCAGTTAGCTTACAAAGTACTAGGTTTCCATGTTGCTTTTGTAGACACCCTTGGTGTTAATACACTCTCCCCTGCCTTTTCCTCTTCCTGTCCTGTTCCTACCCCTGTGCAAACCTTTTCCTCCTTCTGTTCCCCACTGTACTTTCATAGTACATGCATCCTACTTTGAGAAGGGTCTCTCACTGAACCCGGAGCTCACAAATTCAGCTAGACAATGTATCCAGAAAGCTCCAGTGCGCCCCTGACTTTGACTCCCCAATGGCATATATTTCAGGTATGTAACCCAGCTTTTACTTGTATGCTGTGCATCTGAACTCAGGCCTCCATGGTTGATAGCAAACACTCTTTCCACTTAGCCATCTCTCCATCCTTAGATAGGGTTTCATAAACAAGTCTAAGGAGTTGGGTTTTATTCTGAAGCCACTGAGTAGTTGACATTTGTTTAGTCTTTGTGAAACTTAATCTTTGCTGTTAGCTGGCTGGATTAAGAGTCCCCTAGGAGACTATAGAGGTGCACCTCTGTGTGTGTCTGCTAGGGCATTTCCAGATAGTTCTGATGGTTTATTTCAGTGATGGATTCAGAATTCTGAGTATTGGTTGGAGGGAGGTACTAGGGAAGGTGGGCCTGGTTGAAGGAAGAAGGTCACTGGGGACGTGTCTTTGAAGGAACAATCTTGGCTTCCTGTCACCATGCAGTGAACAGTCCTCTCCCCCATGGCCGCCCTCCCTGCCACGATGGACTAAGACTTCTCAAACCATGAGCTAAAATAACTCCTTCTTTGCTTAAATTGTTCTCTCAGGGATTTGCTCACAGAATGAGAAAGTCTGACTGGTACTTTTTTGGTAAACTACTATACACCTGGGAAAATATGTGAAACAATGATTTTTAGATATTGGATAAAAGACAGAGCAAAACTGTGCTCCTTGTGAAAAAAAGAAAAACCTATAAAGTGAGTCTCTTCACCTCCACTGCTCTTGTGGATACACTCTCTGGAACATTTTCCTGGGCAGAGCAATCACACCACAGTCTGGGGATGCCAGGGTGCTGGGGTTTCACAGGGCAGAGTGCTGAAATCTGTGGTTGAAGGGCATAAAGTAGACATTAGGCAGATCATTCAATCAGTAAGTGATGAGAACTGTGCTAATTGTGATGAGGGAAAGGGCCCTGACAATACTCAGCTGCTGGGAAGACTTAGGGACAAAGTCCTTGAGGAAGTGGCCTCTAATCAGGGGCCTGGAGGAGAGAAACTGGGTGAAGAGAAGGAAGAACAGTGCAAGCAGAGACAATGCAAAGGCCTGCTGGAAGGAAGAATAGGATTTTCGGTGGGATGGATTGAAACAAACCAAGAAATCTGAAGTGTGTGTGTGGGGGTGGGGAGGAATGGAGGGCTAGTGTCTTAGACACACGCCGCTGGGATGAATCTCCAAACCAGGCATGATTTGGGGAGGAAAATATTTGTTATTGTACTAACAGATCCAGAGGAAGTTAAGGAAAAGGCTGGCTCCCTTTTACAGAAGCAAGCAGAGAGAGAAAGAGAACCTTCAGAAGCAAGCAAGCAAGCACACTGTGTCACTGTAATTCACAAAATGCAGAACTGCCAGACCGGGTTCCAGCTCTTCTTTTGCATATCTATCCCTAGTATTTTGCATCCAATTTAGAAAGGGCCAGTCCCCAGGAGGCTAGGCCAAAGTGATACTTCCTCCAGCCAGAAGGCTGGAGACAATTAACAATTTAATTAACACAATTATAATAAACTCTATTGGGGGACATTATTCAAACTACCAAAGCTGGGGAGAGACAGAGAGAGATTAAAGAGGCTACAGAATTGGGTATGGACCAGATTATAAAGGGAATTTTTCCTAAGAACAGTAAAGTAGTGGGAATACAATATAAAGCTTTAAGATTTAAGTAACACAGTGCAAGACAGTTTCAAAGACTGATTTCTGTAGGCTTAATTTACGGTTATGACTGGAGTCTGAAATGCATTCATCTTGGGCTTTAAGATTCACAGAGAGCCAAGGTTCTGGGGTTACACTGGCTGAGGCAGAAGTCCAGTGCTGGGCTGTGGACAGAGCATGGGCTAAGAATGTTTTCAGGGGAATCTCAGATCTGGTCTCAGGAGCTGAAGGAGCCACCTGGATGCCTCACTACTGCATATGAGCCAACCTCCTCTACAGTTGATCAAATTACAGAATTGAAAAGGGGGTGTTTAAGATGAATGGACATCTTTAACATTACTTACCACCTAATGCTGTCAAAGCCTGGGAGATGTCAGGTTTTATTTGGTAGATTCATCCTGAAAGTGATATGCATACTGACAGTTGAGGAAATTAATGGTTTGACTTTATGGAGGACGGGCAGGATCAACTGACTCTGACAAGTTAAATTGAAACAAGGCTGTTACGGATTGTATAAAGCCAACCTCATAGTTTGAGTGTAATGTTTTAGATCCTGATTTCTAAGTCCTGCAGATACAGTAAGTAGGTGAAAATTCAGAAGACACTGTTTTGAAGAGATGACATGGTAACACAGTGATGAATAAATAAGTCCTAAGTGGCCCCTTCATGGCTGTTTTTTTTTTTTTTAATGTACAGGTTTATAAATAGAATCAAGTAAGGTAAACCAAACCAAGCTGATTTCAGACTTCTGTTTGCAACTCTAGTGGATATGTAATCCCTTGGGGACAGTCCTCAGTGTCACCCGTACCTCTCTTTTTCTGTTACCAGCACACTGAACGGCACACAGCTGGTGCTCCATCAATGTGAGCTGCAAACACAGGTGGCATAGAAATTAGTATTAGTGACTGATATCAGATAATTGGTAAACATTCCTCATTTTCTAATTTCTCTCATACTGCATAATAAGCATATAAATTATTTGCCTATGTAAGAATGAACTGCTGAATTCCATAGAAGACACACTCCACTAAACCTCCTCTCTGCTAGGATAATTTAGAAGGATATTTTCATTAGCATGATGTAACATCTTTCAAATCAACTTCATTGAACTATCTTAATTATCTTGTCAATTTTCTGTATAAACCATATGCTATTTTTATTGTCCCCGCTTTAATTTTTTCAAAATCATTTTCAATGTGATAGGTCCCTTTTTATAATGCAAACTTTGTAGCACAAATGTGATGCATTGATTGAGTCTGGGCTCCTACCAAACTTCCCTCTTCATAGGGATTGGTCTGCACTTTCTTTTGAGGGCATCATTTGTATCAAGTCCAATTTATCTGCCATAAGTTTTATAGATAGGAATTTTCCATCTATTTTCAGTTATAATAAATTCTATGTTAAGTGGTTTTAACCACTGAATTTAATTTGAGGTGACTTTTCTAACAATACTGATCTTTACATATTGCAAAAAAAAAGCATTAGAAAGTCAGAATCAGTAAGGTAAAATATAGAGATGTAGAGAGACTGGGGGGTCTAGGGGGCTGTGAATGATTTGGATGAGCATGAGATGACCCAAGATGGAAGACAGGGTGTGAAAAAAAATCTAACTTTCATTGTCGGAAATGTTTTATTGTTAATTGAGTTCCCATTTGTCATCCTCAAATGTCTTTGTGAAGAAAGTTACTCCACATGTTCACCACATTCATCTGGTTAGAAATTTCATAAAAACTGAATTATAATCTCCTTGCAAAATTGCCTAGCAGTTCCTTGTCTTGTATAAAAGTCCCTCTTCTGAAACATGTCCTCCAAATATGATAGCACTTTTCAGAGGTGAAAGGCAGCCTTGAAGTGCAGACACCACTACAGAGGATAGAAGGAGAGCCCAAGAGTCTTTCTTGTTCTCTTCTCTCCTTTCCTTTCAAGCACTCCTTTACCTGGGTGAATGCTCAGAAACAGATTTTTTTTTCTATAGATTTTTGACCCCACACTCTTTTGTGAGATGTCTATTTAAATCACTCTCACTATCAGATAGTGGGTTATTTGCCTTTTGAAAATTTACTGTGTAGGTGTTCTGTGTATGTGTGAACATTACTCTTTTGTTTATCAAATATCCTGCAAGTATCTCCCAAGCTGTGGTAGTCTCCTCACTGTTTATGGAGTCATTGATGAACAGAACTACATAATTTTAATGTAGTCAAATAGAGCCATTTTTATTTCACAGGTCCTTCCTCAAAATACGTTTCTACCCTGAAGTCATGAAACCATGTTCTTGTAATATAGTCTAAGACTTTATTGTTTTGCCTTTCCATTTAAGATTTTAATCTCCTCAGAGTCAATTTTGCATGCACTGCCTGTAATTTGGTAGAGGTTCAATTTCATTTTTTTCCATAACCTGATTTTCTAAGATCCATATACTGAAAATATCATATTTTCTTTGCTGATTCTCACTGATTTGTCATATTTGATTTTTATATATAAGTCATACTTTTGTGAACTCCATTTCTCTTGCATCTCAGACCTATCATTTGCCCTCGCTTAGGCCTGAAGTAGTTCTTTAAAATTTCTGCTGAAATAAAAAGTTAATTTTTGTCTAAATGTCTTTATTTTACCCCTGTTCTTGGAAGATATTTTCCACGGATATTGAGCTGTAATCTCATAATGACTTTTCCTTCAATCCATTACTTGACTGTGTTTGACTATAGTGCTCTGATTGAGAAGGAAACTGTGATGGTTAAGTTTATTTGTCAACTTGACCAATGCGATAATCCATAATAATCTTGGGCGGGTCTCTGAGTTTGCCTGCAGAAAGGATTGACAAAATCCTTTTGGGATTTTGTAGAGGATTTGTGATGGTTAAGTTTGTCAATTTGAGCTAATCCGTAGTAATCTTGGGTGGGCCTTCCAGAAGGAGACTAATATAAGGAAGCTTAGGGGGAAGGAGATGCTCTTCCTTCCTCCCCTGGCTGCTGGTGCTTGTTGGTGACTTGCACTCACATCCTGCTCTCCTACCCTCCCTGGACATTGGAACCCAGTTTCCTCGGCCTCACATCGTGGACTGTCAGCCGCTGCTCCCCAGGGAGCCATCAGGCCTTCTGGGCTGGATTGGGACTGCTGAGACATCCAACCACGTGGACTGAACAACTAGTTTCTTCAGCTGTGGGCCTACAGACTGCTATTGTTGGACTGTTGTAAGCTACCCCAATAAATTCCCTTTTATTATACTCCATTCTATCCACTCTGTTTCCTCTAGAGAACCCTGACTAATACATTGGTTAAATTGTTATTTCTTTATAGGCAGTCTAACTGGCTACTTTTAGGATTTTCTCCTTCTCTCTGATGTTCTGTGGTTTCACTGTTTCTACACACACACACACACACACACACACACACACACACACACACACACGGTTATTTTACTTGGGATTCATTAAGATTATTCCAGCTAGGTGTGATGCTGCACAACTTTAATCCCAGCACTTGGGAGGCAGAGGAAGGAGGATCACCATTAGTTCGAAGCCACCTTGAAACTACATAGTGAATTCCAGGTCAGCCTGGGCTAGAGCGAGGCCCTACCTGGAAAAACAAAATCAAAAAGAAAAAAGATTATTTTACCAAAAGCCATTTTATCAGAAAGATGTAGAGGGGTTTTGTCCCCCTTCCTTTTCGACTGGGAAGGACTTGAGCACGTGTGTATATATGCAAGAGAAAGGACTAGAAGACTTATAGGTGCAGAGAGCAGTTAATAATTGACAGAAAGAATCTCTGGAGAACGAAGTAAGCCATGAAGTCCGTAACCTAGGAAAGAGGAGAAAGATGAGTGTGGAGCCACTTCATAGTTGTTGCTGAGGAGTAAACAAAGTTAGGAGATTTTCCTGGGTAGCTTTCTATGAAGATGGGGATAGATCATTCATCATTTAATAACTGTTAGGTTTTCATCACTATGACAGGTCACTGAAAGAAATCATTTCAAAGCTCTGTTTTGTCTTGGGGTTTTGGAGGTTTCAGGCCATGATAGATTGATTCCATCGTGTCCAGTGCTGTGGTGCATTGCATTGTGGGACACGAGGAAAAGAGTAATCAACTCAGAGAAGTGACAAGACAGGGACCAGATACAACCCCCAAGGACATGGCCCAGAGACCTCTCTCCTCCCACCGGGGAAGTCTCCATCACCTTCCAGCAGTGCTGTCAAAGTATGAATCCATCAGTTGGTTTGGTCAGAACCCTCATGATTCTATCAATTTCATGGCTGGATCCACCAGCTAGGGACCAAGCCAATAGTATGTGAGACTTTACAGAACACATCATATCCAAACCGTATGATAATTGTTAGATGCCAGGAATATACAAGTGAACAAAGTAAACACGCTTCTTGCCTTTGTGAAGCTTAGATTCCAAAAGAGAAAACTGACAATATGCATAAGTAACACAGACAAAAATAATCTTCAGGTATAAAAGTGCTGTGAGGTAATATATGACGTTCTAGAGCCCAGATGTTAACAGCAGGAGAAGCCAGAGAGTTCAGCCTTCTCAGCGAGTGTGCTTTCTGGCTGTCTGGGATGCACTGCATGACCGCCTTATGTGATGGACTGATACTACTGGAAACCACAAACACAAATAAATATTCCTCCTTTCCATTGTCTTTGTCACAAGTGTTAGGAAAGTCACTAATGCAATATGTATGCATTCCTATATGAAATTTGCTGCTTTATACTGAGTAGAGCATCTTTCCATCTATTGGTTTAGTTGGACTTTCTTTTCTATGAAATAACTGTTCCTTTTCCCATTTTTATAAAAAATTAGTGGTTCCCTTGTCATTTTGAAAGATCTTACATGATAAGTAAGTCTTTATAGTGTAAATATGGATTGTCCAATTTTTTGCTACTAATGATTTCATAGTGTCTTTATAACAAAATATTTTATATAAATATATTTGTTATGTTTTTAGCTTCTAGATTTTAATCTTGGTTAAGTTTTTCTCTAACCCATAATTGTATATAAAGAATTATTTATTTTTTGGAATATTATCTTTTTTATAACAGCAATTTCTTCAGGCTATTTGTAATTTATTTGGTATCTTACTATGTTTCTTCCAGGTCAACAATTTTTTTGTGTCAATGCTAGGAATTGAATAATTCTTTTTCTTTCTTAGTGGATATATTATCTTTGTCATGCTAATTTTTCAAATATGTTGATGTCTGTTTCTGGATTCTTTATTGTGTTCCACTGATTTTCCCCAGCATTCTCCAATGACCTATTGGTATACTGTTCTGATCACAGTGCTGTTACATCCTTATGTATCACATATTTTAAAGTATGTGCTACTCATATTTAGTAAAGCATTTCCCTTCCACACTCCTATTATTGTGGTTTGTTTTTTGAGATAGGGTCTCACTCTATAGTCTAAACTGTCCTGGAACTGCATATGTAGTCCAGGCTGTCCTGAAACCCTTAATCCTTCTCCTTAAGCCTCCCAAGTGCTAGAATTACAGCTCCGAGGCCATGCCCAGCTCTAATCTTTACCATACATTTCATAACATTCATAACTGTTATTGGGCATTTATTCATAGTCTTTCATTCCTGGCTCATCTCTCCCACCCCCACCCCAAAAAATGATACCCCAGGCTGGAGAGATGGCACAGTGGATAAAAACAAAAATTTTGCCACTTGCTACCCAAGCATGAGTACCTGAGTTCAGAGTCCCAGATTTCACAAAGCCAGACACTGGGACAGGTGCTTGTAATCCCAGCATTCCTATGGTGAGAAGGAGGTAAAAAAAAAAATGGCCTGGAAGCTCACAAATGCTCTAGTGAACAACCACAGAGACTTCCTAAAACAAGGCAGAAGACAAGGATTGACATCTGGAGTTGTCCTCTGACCTTCATGGGTGCACTATAGCACTTAGGCACCTACACACACACACACACACACACACACACACACACACACACACACACACAAAGAACCCATCCCTCTCCCCAAAGAAAAGCAAAACACCAGGCTAGGGAGATGGCTGAGCGGTTAAGGCACTTGCCTCCAGTGCCTAAGGCCCCGGGTTCAATTCCCCAGGCCCACATAAACCAGACCCACAAGGTGGTGGCCCTGGTATGCTCTCTCTCTCTCTCTCCCTCTCTCTCTCCCTCTCTCTCTCTCTTTCTCTCTCTCTCTCTCTGTATCTCTGTATCTCTCTGCTTGAAAATGAATAAATAAAATATAAAAAAAAGAAAAGCAAAACACCACTGGCATTCCAGTTAGAATACAACAATTATAAACTAACTTAGAAAATTTGAGTTTTAAATATTTTCTTATCCAAGAACATGGTACGTTTGCCCCTTCCCCATGTCTCATTTTGTATTCTCCAATAAGATTTTACAGTTATAATTATGAAAGTATTGAATCTTTTGTGTGTGTGTGTGTGTGTGTGTGTGTGAATTTACTATTAGATATTTAATGGTTGTGTTACCCTGGTGAAATTATCTCCAATTTCTAGGTGCTTATTGCCACAATTGGGACAATTTTAGAATATTCATCTTACTTCAGTTACCTTAACAAATGAGATGAACTCTACTAAGCTATTCTTAAAATTGCTTAGAAATGTGCTTAGATCAAGTTGAGCCTGAGGAAGAGAGTGATGGAGAAGCATGTGGGGCCTGATTTTACCCCCTACTGGACTCTAGCAGTTATTTTGTGCCTTAGAAAAACCACTGGACAACTGATGTCTTGTGGTCCAGGTATGCTACCCCACACTCAGGCTGAGCACCCAGGCTTGTCTTCTATAATGCTTGGCATGAAAAGGGCTATCGTACTCCCAAAGTGATTGAGGTATCTTTATCCACTTCATTGCATCTTTCAGAGCCTCAGCCCTCTTGGGCAGGTCTTATGAGTCAGGAGCTGGATTCCGTTCCATGATGGCCACATCATTCCAGGCCAGAGGATATGCTGATCCTGCTCTGGACCCCAGATTACACTGACTGCCTTCTGTTTCCTTCAGCAAGCCTTAATCGAGTTACCCAAGGGTTGCTGTTCTCTGTCAATCCAGGCTCATCTCAAACATCTGTCAATACAGCAAAGGGCCATGAAAGATCATAGATATTTCCTTTCATCCTGACTTTTTCATAACCTTTGAGTACCTTAAACCTGAAATTTCACATTGTCTGATTACGTTGCCACTCCTGCTTTCTCTTTGCCCCGTCTAGTGTCTTTAATGCCTATACTTATTGCCAAATGTCCCCAAGAAACCTGCAAAACATTTATTACTGATGATTTTATCCTATGTGAACCAAACCTGATCAGTGGTCTCCTAAGTGAGTATTGAACCTGCTGGTTTTTCTCCACCTGCACCTTGCTCTCTAACCCAAGCCTTCACCCCAGGACTCCTACTTCAGAAGCTCCTCCCCCCACCCAGCTGTCCTGGTTGAGTTCAGTGCCCATGTCTCATTCCTCATAGGTACAGGCCTTCCATCTCCCCTGTGAACGGGCTTAAATGAGATGCTCTAGGCCATTAAGGTTTGCAGATGGCCCCAGGGGAGCGGAATGCTTCAGAATCCATGAGATTGTGGAGCTAGAAGATGATGACTTCCCAAATAAGCGCAGAAGGGATGAGAGACTAGAGAAGTCTATCTTACAACAAATGAATGAGGAGAAACCTTCCATGGAGGGGGGTTCAAACATCCAAAGAACCTGGATCAACATGGATTAGAAAAGAGCAGTTCAACCTCCCGCCATCAGTATAGCAAATGATAGCCTGAAAAAATACTGCATAAAAATCATCACCACAGTCTTTATTTATGGCATAAGCAGCAGTAAAGTAACAGGTATTTTGCTGTCTGCAGTGAATAGGTCTCAATCCAGAACCACTTGGATTCTGAAACCCTCTCAGTGGAGAACAACAGCAAAAAGCCAAGGGTCAGAGAACCACATACCCCCTCCACACACACACACACACACACACACACACACACGCACGCACGCACGCACACACACACACACACACACACACACACACACACACACACAGAGGCTAAACTAGTGAAGTTCTGCTTCATAGAGGCAAGGAAGAGAGGAAAATTCATTCCTAGCCTTGGCTCTGGGGGGAAAAGGAAGAAAAAGGTCCTTTGAGAATTGGGGATACAGGCCGACCAGCTCTGAGATCTGCCGTTGGCATAACTGCAGAATAAGAATTCAAAAAGTCTTAAATCCTCGGGAGATGGAAAGAAACCCAAATGCTTTTAGGAGAAATACACCCTCCACAGGTATTCAAAGAACTCCCCAAATTAAGTTCTAATGATAATATTGTTCCTTGCAAAAATGCAAGGAAACAAGGTTCTCTGTGCTGAGTCAGTAGAAGCATCTTGAAATTTCTGGGAAATTCACACAAGTAATTCTCACAAAGTTATAGAATAGTTTCATACTCTACCCCCAAAAGATGAAAACTAAACTATACAATAAACATGTTTAGTATGTTTAAAGATATAAGAAATACTTAAAGAAATACAATTAAAAATAAAAGCAACATAATAGAAAATACCAAGTAATCAAGACAATACCTAGTGTAACAGAATTGAAACTGTTACTGATTGACAGGGATGTCATATGTCCTGTAAATGAACAGATAATTTCCAATCTGATATGTGCCCTTCACCATAAAAAAAGAGGGAACCTCTTCCATCCGCCACATTCTTAGAGGCCAGTACATTTTTGATACTTTAAACTAGACAGGAAGAAAGAAAAATTGGGCCAATCACGCTTGAGAACACAGATGCAATCATCTTTAGTAAAATTTTAGCAAGCTAAACCCAACAATGTGTGAGAAAATAATACTATCATGACCAGGTAGAGCTTATTCTGTGAATGCAAGAGTAATTTTATGCTATAAAGTATATTGATGCCCTTCACCATGTTAACAGAATAAAAAAAACCAATACGATTATTCCAGTAGATGAGTTAGTAACTCCTGCACACAATGTGTCACTCACACCATCTGCTGTTATTTGTTAAAATTAATAGACGTGAGAAAAAGCATTCAACAAAAAAACTTAAATTTATGATTTTAAAAAGTAATAAAACTAACAACTAAGGATTTAGGGAAGGTTTTATAACACCATACATGCCATCTATCAGAAATTTGTGTTCTGTTTGCTTTATTTAATGAAACTTGAGAAACATTTAGCATATCATCCATTCTATTCTTACATACGAAATTAAGTACATGTGCCAGAATGATGTATGAGAATCCTCAAAGTAGTGTTTCCTTTAAAACAAAAGGCTGGAAACTGTTCAAGTATAAACTAGTAAATTAATCGGTAAATTTTTGTACATTCCTGCAAGAAATATTATACAGCAGTGAAACATAAATATGTTAATGTAGAAAGCTCTCATAGACGTCATAAGCAGGGAGAGAGAATGTTATCAAATGGATTATAGAACCCCCAAGTTCGCATGATGCTCTAATAACTCCCAGTACCTAGGAATGTGAGTGCATTTTCAGATGGGGCTTTAAGGTAAAAAGAAGTCATTTGGGTGGGCCCAATGTGATTGATGTCCTTATAAGAGATTAGGATCCAGACACCGGACCAAGAGTGACCACATAAGCTCCCCGTAAACAAGTAGACAAAGGCCCCAGAAGAAACAAGCCTGCCACCCTCTTGATCATGTTCTTCTAGTTTCTAGGCTGCAAGAAAACAAAATTTCTGTTGCTCAAAGTCATTCATTTTATGGTATTGGTTGTGGTATCCTCGGTAATCAGGATTGAACATTTCAAAGCATGCTAACTGATAGAGCAAACTAAGAAAATCAGAGCTCAATATTCTTGAAGTTAAAAATGAAAAAGCAATCTCTTTTTGTTTAAGGATTTATGTATGTACTGTGAAACTATAAAGGGAAGGAAGGGAAAGAGGATTCCGTGTCCTTACAACTCCTCCCTGATGTATATGTGGGCAGTGAGGTAGTCCAGGAATATTCCTGTCAAGCCTGGGACGCACTGTAGGACTCAACGTAGGTGAGGCTCTTTGCTGAAACAGTCTCTCTCCATTATGGCCTTGGAGTTCTTCACTGCTGTTCTCGAGTCTCTGTTCTGCTATGAAGGAGGGGTCCTCCACAGTGGAGCCTCCTCAGGACCCCCCAAGCTTTGGCCTCACATTAACTCAGCTGTTCATTAATAGCTGTGGGCTGGAGGGAAGTGCCAGCTGGCTGTGCAGAGGTGGCCATGGTCCCAGGTCCTCAGCCTTGACACGTGTGGTGACTACTGATCATACATGTGCCTCTTCCATCTGAAGTTTTGGAATGCCGACTCTCTTCTGGGCAATATGCCACCTGTAGGGGATACAGAGCTAGTAGAAGTCCAACATCCCTGACCTCATGGGACAGAACGTGAATTGTGAGAGACAGACCTCAGGAATCAGGGCATGGTACTTTGTCAAGCGCAACAGAAGAAAGGCCCAGGCAAGGAAGGTCTGACCAGAGAGACCTGTGGAGGTTACCTGGGGGTACTGAGACCTAGCTGAGGGTCAGAGGGAGTATTAGAACCTTAATTAGCAAAAGATGAACTGGAAGGGCTCCATGGGCAAAATGAGTGACCAGTGCTGATGACCTGACAGGAGTGATGACATCAGATAAGGGCAGAAGACGTGGTGGAGAGAAGAGATAGGAGGCGATCAGATTTGCATTTTGATATTTGAAAAATATATATTTTATTTATTCATTTATTTGCAGAGAGAGAGAGAGAGAGAGAGAGAGAGAGAGAGAGAGAGAGAGAGAATGTGTGCGCCAGGGCCTCTAACCTCTGCAAACAAACTCCAGATGTATGCACCACTTTATGTATTTGGCTTTACATAGGTACTGGGAATTGAACCCAAGTTGTTAGGATTTGCAGACAAGCACCTTAACCACTGAGCCATCTCTCCAGCCCCTGATTTGCATTTTGAAGGGACTATTGTTCCTTGGTTGTGGCAAGGATATTTTGTAGCAGAGTTGGGGCAAAGCAGTCACCAGTGGCTCCTTAGGAGTCTACAGCAGTGTACATTCCCAAGGGTGGTGCTAGCTGGACTAGAATTACCAGGGTGGATGTGGAGAGAAATGAATGGCTTCAAACTTCATTTAGACATGTAATGGACAGGATTCATTCGGATCTATTTAGTGCTCCCAACAGCCCTATGAGGTAGGCTCTATTATGAGACCAAATTTCTAGCTGAGGAAACAGACACAGAGAGTTTAAGTCATTTACCCAAGTCAGGAAGTGGGCTCCTTATTAGCACTTGAATTGGATACAAGGGTATGAAGGTGAGAGCCAGCTTGAGGGAGGTTTTACATGGCTCCAGGGTTCTGGCTTCTGCAGACTGAATGCACTCTGGGCCATGAACTGGACAACAAGCTTTTGGAAGGAATTTAATTTTGGTTTAATTTTGAACTTTGAGCATGATGAATTTAAGATACTTATGAAACATCTTAGAAATGGCAAGGAGGCAGCTAAATATGTAGGTCTGGACTCCAAGTCAGTTTCCAGGCTGGGGATGTGGATAGATTAGTCATCAGCATCTCTGAGGTTGTAGGCACTAAGGAGGTTATGGAGAATAAAGTGAGAGGAGAGACCTGGGACAGAGCTTTGAGTGCTTCTAAAATATTTGATGACCAGGCAAAGAAGATGAACCTGAAAAGCAGGAAGGCAAGAAGTGACCCACACTATTGGAGATTAGGAGACTAATATGTTGCAAGACAAAAGGAGGGAAAATGTAAAAAGGAAGGAGTGATAGTAAAAGGAAGATAACTACACGGGGAAGTGGAATGTGTGGGAAATGGAGGAAGGGATGCAGAGAGCTGGCAGAGACCAGGCAGGAGGCTGGGTGTGATCCAGAATGTGCTAGCGGCTTGCAGAAGGTAGTGATTTCGGCGATGGAGAGGAAGGGCTGGATTAAATCTGGACAACACTTGCTGATGGGCTGAAATCAGGTCTGGCCTCTGGACATCAGGCTGGTACATCTGGGTGAAGGGTGCTGCCATTACTATAGAAAAAAGATGAGGATGGACAGACTTCAGGGGAGGGCTCAAGTCTGTTTAGGTCAAATTTGAGATGGCGATGGAATATTTTATGGATATTTGCAGTCATTCATGAGGCAGGGCTACAAATTCTGGAATATTCATCATTAAGATGGTATTCAAAGGCTGGAGAGATTGCTCAGCAGTTAAAAGCACTAGTTTGCAAAGACTGATGACCCAGGTTCACTTCTCCAGCACCCACCAAAAGCCAGATGCACAAAGTGGTACATACATCTGGAGGTCATTTACAGTGACAAGAGGCCCTGGTATGATCATACTCACTCTGTCTGTCTGTCTGTCTGTCTGTCTGTTTCTCTTTCAAATAAATGAAGAAAAATATTCTAAAAATTAAAAAAAATGGCATTCAAAACATAGGGCTGGGTTGTGTTCCAGAAAGAACAAACATACCATATATTGAAAATGAGATTAAAGCTGGTAGAAAATGGGGCTCAGAGAGTATGTGGATTGGTTGTCAAGAGAGAAGGTGAGCAAGTGTCTAAGAGAAGCATAGGATAATTCATGGCCTCTTGCGAGGTGAAAACTCTTCTTGGGAAAAGTCCTGTACACAGAGCTGTGTGTTTCTCTACAGGCTCAGCAGTCTGACTATGAACGTGACTCGAGATCCGAGTCTTTCAGTTTCCAAGATTTCTTTAGCTCTCATCTTTTTTCTTGATTCCTGCAGTAAATGGACTGACTGGGGAAGCATCAGGTGGGTATCTACATGACCTCAGCATTCCTGGGTTCTTGTCTCCCTGCAGGGACATTGGCAGAGGTCTGGGACAAACCTGAGCTCATGGTGTCCATTTACAGACCGACTACATGAAGCAGCTTCCCCAGACCCTGCCCCACCCTGCTTTCTTGCCTCATCTCCCTATTCCATGTTGCCGGGGTCCTGATTCATGGTCAGGCCCACCTAAGTTATGACCTTCATTACCTCTCATCTAGAATGTGGCGAGAGTCTCATAATTGGGTTTCCTGCTTCTCATCTATTCTCTCTCCAATTTGTCTTCAATTGCCAGATTAATCTTTTTGAAACATAGCTCTAATCCAGGCTCTTCCCAGCCCAAACACCTCTAATAATAACCATTAATACACAACAGTGTTCAGACTGAGCAGCAGTGCCTGGGGGTTCCCAGAGATGGGCTGGGTATGTGGCTGGCATAGCTGCCCACTCTGGCCATACCTGACTGGCTGTATATCTGTGTCTGTCTATATCTCAGTCTCTGGGTAATACTCCCTACTTCTCAGAATGAGAATTTATTGTTTTCTAGGGAATAGAGCTATCAGGGAGCCAGACCTCTGTTATATTTCAGACCAGCTCTTCTGCTCTATTCTCTTTACTTCTCTCCATCACTGTCCTTAGGGTTCTTAATACCCCCTCATATCGACTCTTGCTGTGTCCTTCAATTCTCCTCTTATCCCTAAGTGTCCAAATTCAACTCATCCATTCAAGTTCAAATGATCCCTTCTCCATGAACCATTCCTTATTTCCCTCAGCTGGATTATCTCTCCTATCCTAGACATGAGAGCATTTTATCTGTTTACTCTTAAGGTGTTCATCTCCTTCTACCTTCTGTTGCTATTTATTTGTAACATGGGTGAATGCACTTCCCAAATTGGGGTGCAAATAGATTCACATCTTTTTCAACAACAAATGTTTAGTAAGCACCTCTTATGGGCCAAATAGAATCCTGAGTGTTGGTTAAATAGCAGGAAATAAAACAAATCCCTGGGTGTTTGGAAATTACATTTGAAGAGGGGTAGAGAGCTAGCAAATATGCAATGTGGGGTGCTGGTTAGTTCTCTAAATAAAAACCATGGGAAGTGCAGGGGCGAGGAGTGCCACAAGGTCATTAGGGGAAACCTCACCAACAAGGAGGTCCCTGAACAGACTTCCACTGGGTGAGTGCTCACTAGGAAAAATCTGAAGCAAATGCAAAGGCCTGGAGTTAAGTTTAGGAGTGAGCAGAGAGGCTAGCTCAATCAGGGTTAAACTGAGAGGTCAGAGAGAGAGAGAGAGAGAGAGAGAGAGAGAGAGAGATGTGGGAGAGATCCTGCCAAGAGTGTGAGGATCTGGCTTTTACTCATTTCTGTATCCCAGTCATTGCTTGAACACCCATGTGTTTACGTTCAGAAAGTCGATGGCCATGCATTTTCATTATCTACATGCATGCTGTATGTTTGTGTTCATGTGTGAGTACAGTTGCACACATGCTACAGTGCATGTGTGGAGATCAGAGGACAACCTGGTGTTGACCCTCACTGTCCTCCCGGTTTGAGATAGACTCTCAAATCAGAGAGCTTCCAGTGATTCTTGTGTCTCTGCCTCCCATTTCACCGTAGGAGGGCCGGGCTTACACAGGCTCACCACTGACTCTGGCTTTATGGGGGTTCTGTGGATCTGAACTCCCCAGCTCAGTTCCAGTGCTCTTGAGAACTGTCTCCTACTCTCCAACATTACCAAGTAAGGATTTCTTTGGATCACTTCTAAAGGGTCACTTTGGTTAGTCATGACCACTATTGCTTCTGTTGTTCCCATGAGGAGCGGTCATCATGGGATACTTATCCCAGACATCCTGGTGGTTATTTTTCCACTGCTATGGCCATGCTTCAGCTGGTCAAATTCCTGCCTAGGCCACAGTGGTACCTCAAGCTAGAGCTAAACCATTACAGATCTCATATGTCATGTTGTTTGCTCAGCCGTTGTTAGTAACGCTTACTCAGATACATGCTTTTATTGTTAGCATCAATTACTACTTTGCCAAGAGGCTGGGCTTAGAGTGACCTCCTGCCATCACACACTGGGCTAGCTACCCCCCTGCCCCAAACTTACAGAACCACCATTCAGCTGGGTCATGCATATGTCTTCTTGAATCAAATCCAACATTCAGCTCTCAGGCTCAACCTGTGAATGCTGACAAGCTATTCAGACCCCATTTCACCAGGCATCCCAGGCCCATTTCTTCCATGTGAAGGAGGCTAATTGGACAGAGGAATCTATCTGATTTATCCTGTTACCTCCTCAGCATCTAGTTCATGAATGGTACTCAGAAAACATTTCTGGAATGAAATCTGATGTGTTTCAAATGACCCAATCAATCTTTCATTTCTTGTGAAGTGTTTTCAAATGGGTTACCAGAGAGAAAATAATTTTCCCGCTCTCCTTCAAGCAGCTCGTGTTTAGGGCTGACCAGTGTACAATGGTGTTTTCATTTTATTCAGATGTTTCCCCCTGTACTGGATGCTGTGGCATCACTGTTATCTGGCCAGGTGATGGATTCCAAAGTGGCCCAGGGCGCAAGGGAGGGGAGCAAGGAGACTGAGGGAGATGTGCATTTGTGTCTTGTGAGGGGCTTAGAGTGGGGCACAGTGTGGGGGGTGCAGTGTGAAGAAAGGAGGTACAAGAGGGCACTGGAGCTGCTTCTCCAAGTGACACCAAGATTCTGAAAACCAAAAGCCAGAGACACAAAGGCACTTAGAGAGAGGTGTGGGAGCGTCATCAAGCCATCCTGTGACTTATGTCATTTCACATCGTGAACTCAGTTTGCTGGCAGTGTATACTCAGCCCTCCAGCTGCTTCCAGAGAGCCAGGCCAAGCAAAGCCTTCTCCTCAGCCGAACAGCCATCAGTCCTTCTGAGAGTCCTGAAACCCTGCATTTATCTACTGAGATTTTCTCTTTAAGCTGTCCCAGGGTGCTCCATGAACTAGCAAGTCTCTTATTTAAACACGACTGGCTCTTCGTCCATCAGCCTCTGAGCCTCTCATCACTATGAAGTCCTAATGCTGAATTGGGTGCCTCCTCATTGTTTCCATGGAAACCTGCCATAATTGCTCATGTAAAAGTTTTTGCCTTTACTCTAGGTTCCTGGGAGAGAGAAGTGGGGTGATGAGAGAGACAAGCTCTTATTCAAATACAAATACACCCTAACAATAGTTAAACAAATTACTCCGTGAAGTAAATTGATTTGCTATAGTTAGGTCTGACACAATGGCTTCCCCTCCATCCTCTTCCTGCTCATGTTTTTAGAAATCATTTAAAGGAATATTTCTATTTACCCTTTTCTATTAACTCTTCTTCTCGATGCCTGCTTCTGGTAAAGAAATTGGAATTATGATACTTTAATATTCTTGACATTCTACATTTATTTAATTTAAATTAATCTCCTGTCCTGTTTTTTAAATAACATTCTACAAGACTTTTCTCCCCCAAATCATCAAATGTGTAAGTATGCAGTATGAACGCATGAGCATGTACACACACACACACACACACACACACACACACACACACACACACACACAGCTTTCAGAATGGTCCAGAATGACTACAGTGAGCCCTTGCTCATTTTGTGTGTGTGTGTGTGTGTGTGTGTGTGTGTGTGTGTGTGTGTGTGTCAGTAATTTGATTCCCTAGAATAGAGAACCAGCAGAGATACCACCCAGGATGAGAGTCTAGTCTTAACTTCCCAAGTGAGGCTTGACAGGGAATCTGAATCTCAGGCTATTCTTGTCATTTCAAAGACTTCAAGAAAATTCCCTTTGACATATTTTCTGATGTGCTGTAGGTGAAGGCACGAACCCTGTCAGACTCTGTCACAGAGACCAGTGACTGCACATTACACACTGCCCATCTTCCTCCCTCTCAGCAGTGAAGTTTGACTCATACAACCTGGTAATCCCACCGTCATTCTGGGCTGCTGCCTCCAAGAGAAGGGAGTGTCACTAAGTTGGTATTTATGGTACAATTTCAGGGTCACATTCCTCAGCCCTTAGGGTGGGAGCCATTTCCCAAGTGGCAGTGTTCATATTCTAGTATGTCTACCTCTCCCCATCACCACCTCTCCTCCCCAGGCTCCCACTCTATACCACTTCTCAGTAGCTACACATGAGTTGTAGACTTAGGCCTCTTGCTGCATCACAGCAATAAATTGTAACCTCCATCCAATGCAAGATGACATCCTATGGGGGTTAATGTCACATTTGACTACCCGTAACACACTGGGACTCATTATGAGACTTTGACGACCAAAGTTTCAGAACGAGCTCTGAGTCATGTGAGAAGTGATGAGATGGGATAAACTGCCTTTGTATAAATTTATCCAGAGCTGACTTATCCATTCGGTGCAATACACACAGTGTCCAGGGCTTATAATAGTTTGACTGCTCCACAAAAATGTCTTAATTTCTTCTGTCAGGAGAAAAAAAATAAATAACCATCTATTTTAGATTATATTACTCTTTAAACCAATGTAGTCATAAAATATCATTTTAATAAGTGTGTGTGTGTGTGTGTGTGTGTGTTGTATGCTATTTGTAGAAGGTCTTCCACAAATCTACCTTCCCACATCTCTGACCTTGGTCAAGTAGCTTTCTTCTAAATTGTTTCTGAAATTTTAAGAATTATCCCCGACTTCTTGAGACACTGGGGAAAGGAAGTCGGTCATTTCTCATTATGAAACAGCTCGTGTTCCCAGCTCCTTGGAAGGGCTGGAAGGATGCTTTGAGAGCTGGCTATTTTGGCTAAGGACATTAATCATGCTGCTTCTGCTGTCAGTTGAGGTTATACCATCTGATCTTCCATTTCCCTTGTCATAATCATTTATGCTTTGCCCCTTGACAGGACACATAAGTCCTTTTTATTTTATTACATATTAAATACTCCAGAACACACTAAAAAGTCTTCACTAGCCAGTAAGCCATAATACATACTAAGTTCATCTTGATCTCTTAAAAGCAACTAGTTACTGACTCATCTTAAAACCTTGCCTAAGGTGCTCTTAGCTGTGGGGCCACCGAGACTCCCAAGCTCTATGAAGGCTGTCATGAGGCTGCACAAACTTCAAAAGACTCAGTGTTCTTGTTTTCTTTTGTGGGGGGGAAGGGAGTGTTTCTGGGAGACTGGTACTATCTAATATATGGTGGAAAGATAACCAGTTTCATTATCTGCTTCTGTGTGCCATGTGCTATGCAGGGTTATTTACAAGGTTGTTTTCTTTGGGGCATACAATCTACCTGTTATCTTTATCTTGTAAATAGGAAGCCATCTTTGAGACAGCTAAGTGATGTTCCCCAAGTAACATAACTATGAAATACTGGAAATAGAGTTTTGATCGAGATTTGCTTTGCTTAAAATGCTCCCTTGGCTTTTCATTTCCCTCAAAGTAAAATCCAAGAACTAATAAGGTACACCATGATTAACTTTTATGTCCTCATCTCCTACTGTTCTCCACACTGAGAGCACAATTTCAGCTCCCCTGCTCTGTTACTAATTCTTGAATGTACCAGGCTTGATCTCATTTCAGGGTCTTTGCACATGTTTCTTTCTGCCCAAAACTTATCTCTTTGATACTCACATGGTCACCTTCACTTATTTCAAGCCCATGTCTAAAGTTCCCTTGTAGGTTTTATAACTACACTAACACTGACTCTCCCTTCTCCTTTGACACACTCTTGTATTTTTACATAATCCATAATACTTACCTTCTGACATTGAATATATATATATATATATTCACTGAAGTAAAATATCTGACAAAAACAACTTGAGGGAGGCAGGATTTATTTTAGCTTACAGTTTCTAGGATTCAGTCTATGATTGCTCTGCCTTGTGTACTTGGGCAGAACATGATGGTGGCAGGAACATGTGGAGGATATTCATCTCATGGTGGTTGAGAGAGAGAGAGAGAGAGAGAGAGAGAGAGAGAGAGAGAGAGAGAGAGAGAGAGAGAGAGAGAGAGAGAGACTGGATACTAAGAGTGATCTTCACAGTCAGTCCTATGAGATCATTTCCTCCAGAGTCAGTCCTATGAGATATGAGATCATTTCCTCCAAGCTCGCTGCTGCCTCCTGAAGGTTTCATTGCCTCCTCCTGCAGTAGCACCATCAACTGGGAACAAGTATGTTCAACACATAAACCTGTGGAGGTATTTCCTTATCAAACCATAGCAGTGTGTAGTTTGTTTCTTTTGCTTATTGACTATTTCCCCTGAATAGAGCACATACTCCCTGAAGACAGCATTCTTGCTTTCCATGTTTATCTCTCGAATGCAGAAAAATGCCTAGCAAAATGAAAAGAGTATAAATATATATATATATGAATTTTTTTGCTCAAAACATATATATATATACATATGTTTTTGAGCAAAAAATGGGCTGTCAGCCTGATGGGCCCTTTCCTAGGGACACATATGTTAGTGTGATAGAGTCTGTAGTTTTGGTCCATCAAGAACCCACTGACCTCTCTCATGATAATATGTTCCCCCTGTTCTTTGTGAGGCCATGCTCTGAGTGGACGAGTCCAAGAGCAGGCACACAATTCTGACCTTGGCTCTGACTTCTTTGCTAGAATGGTTGGCCAATTCAAATAGTGCCTGTGACCTTTCTGATGAGAGGTCAGAGAAGATGATTTTCCCACTGTGCTGTTGAATTTGCAGAAATAGGGTCTGGGGTCATTTCTCACTATATGGAGAGAGCCCGTTTAACAGGCAGAAGTAGAAATAGAATTGTGACACTATTGTTGGATCTTTGGACTCCAAATTACTAAAACAAAAGCTGCCCTGGGTATGTCAGCTATGTAGTTAAATACTCTCTGTTGTTATCTAAGATTGAGTTTCTGTTTGGATCTAACCTTAAAGAATACTGAGAAAATAAAAGAATCCTGAGTTTCCAGCACAAATTGCCTCAATCCCATTGTTAAAACTTAAATATTTTCCCCAAAGAATGATTACTTTGAGAAAGCTAAGGCAATATAGCAAAGATTGAACATGTGTGTAATTTATAAAATGATAGATCGAGCCACTTTGTATTTTTTGGTGTAGAATAGTATCTTCTAATTTTTTCTAAATAACTCAGCAAATATAGTTAGCATTGTTAATTTTTTTTCTGAAATTTTTTTAATTTTTTTATTGTCCATAATGAGTTACAACATTTAGTGGGCAAACAATGAGTTGTTATCCCCAATTCCCCACTGCCCTCCCCTCCCCCCTCAACTGGATAACCTCCTCCATGAGCCGTCTGGATCAGTCCTTGTGACAGGGGACCATGGATAGACTAGTAATCAGCCAGGTTCTCCTGTCCATACCTCTGGATAGTCTCCCCCACCACAGCTCTCACAATCTTTCCGCCCCCTCTTCCGCATAGTTCCCTGAATTTTTTATTGAGCTCTAAATTAATGCATTGATATATGGTATGGATTCCATAACCCTAAATAAGGAAAGACAAATAAAGTACTTCTTTATGCTAGGTTAACTACAAGTTAAATGGAAGAATGAACTCCTAGTGTAATACAGCTTATCACTGTTGACATATGGTTGTTGTAAATTTTTACTGAATGAATCAAAGAGTAGCTGAATGATTAAGAAAGTAGATTTTTTAAAGAATTTTATTGACTGATAGACTTCACTAAAAGTTACTACTAGAAAAATGTACAACACACACTCCTTTGCATTTTATGTCTGGATTTTACAGTATTTTTGAGGTATTCATAAATTTGCAAAATGTCCCTAGATCCTAAGTTAAGCATTTCTTTTAAAAATTCTATTGTAACATATGGCCCAGGCAGTATTACTAACTAAATTTTGATACCAAGAAGTCATTAGCCCTTTAAAACCTAGATGATTGAGACATGTTAGTGACTAAGTGGCTTTGAAGTTAAAAATAGATGGCCTTGGCCAGCGAATATAACCTCAGGTAACTTAGCCAAACCCCTTTGAGCTTGTCAGAAATATATACAAGAAAAATGTCCAACCATCCTTCCTCATCTGTTTCTTGTGATGACCAGGTTAAATGCTGCATTTAGAATGCTTAGCACATTCTTTCTCCCTAGTAGACATTTATTGAATGTTGCTAATGATGTCAGAGCAACTTACAAAAGGTAATAGTTTAATCTTGTGAATTCATTTTTTTTCTTACAGCATGGGTGTGAATGCTACCATCCAACAATGAAGTAACAGTGAAATCTTCCATAGCTTCTTTGAGTTGTTTTACTTGTGACATGAAGTTATACTCTGTATACATTTGTTGTAAGTCAGCCTCACGCCACTGGGTGAATCTCCAAACCAGGCACAGTTAGTTATGGGAGGAAAAGATTTATTGAATCCACAGATCCATAATGGTGAAAGAGGCTGGCCCCCTTTCACAGGTCGAGAGAGAGAGAGAGAGAGAGAGAGAGAGAGAGAGAGAGAGAGAGAGAGAGAGAGCCCATTAACACCACACACCAGCAAACAGGAAGGGGGAAAGAGAAGATTTTCTCCCCTCTTTTTTATAGCCTTAGGCCAGGGTCTTGCACCAGTATCCCAGACTTGTTGGCTTCCGGAGTCTCTGGAATTCCCTTCCTACACTGCCCTCCCAGAAAGGAATGTTCATTTCTAGCTTCTCTTAGCTTCTTTACATCCTGCCCCTATTGAGAGGCTGCCTTCCTGAGAACATCAGAGATCCACCCAAGATAATTAAAAAGATAAAGTTGACAACAAAACCTAACCATCACAATATTATAAAATGTTGATATCTATTTCCTATGGAATCAAAAGGATATTCCCTTTATACAGCCATCAAGACCTTTATTGGAGCAGAAACTGAAAAATTAGCCAAGTGTTAAAGTTGAAGCCAAGTTAGTGTAAAGCTGATGGACACGTGTATGAAAGACCTAGCCAGAGTTATCCTCAGATCCCTTTGTCTTTAGCAATGGTCAAGAGAGTCATGTACTGATAAAAATCAGTTATACTAATTATTCAAACCTCAAAGGATTTTATTTGTTTGGAAAAATTCTTAATAAAAAATTTACTTTTTACATCATTAAGAATGGTACATAAAAGTTTTATGGAAATACAATGAGGCAAGTTCAACATGTACATTGGGCTCGTTAGAAAGAATCACTAGTTTTTCCTCTATTCCATTCTGCCTCTCCAGAGTTGATTTACTCAGCAGTAACCAGGAAAGATCTAACATGTGTCATGTGCTGTTTCAGATTCTTAGGGCCAATGAATACCAGTACCTCAGGTCCAAAGAGGGTCCTCATAGACTGCTACCTACTTCAGGAAATCCCACAGGATTTCCTGATGATGATGAGGAGATGGTCCAGATCAACACTTAGCACTGAAGCTGGGTGATACCAGGACATACTTCCCTCTCCCCATCTTCAGTGGTTTTTCTGTAGGTCAGAGCTTTGGTATCAACCTTGACAAACTGAATAGCCTAACTGTGCAGTGTTAAACACAGGAAAGCAGACTGCTACATTTGGAGAGCTATGGGCCTCCCCTAGTGACAGTGATTGTTACATAAAGCCTGGTCCTTAACCACTGCTCTTTTTTGTTTGTTTGTTTGTTTGTTTTTATTTTTTTTAAAATTTATTATCCATGATGAGTTACAACATTTAGTGGGCAAACAATGAGTTGTTATCCCCAATTCCCCACTGCCCTCCCCTTCCCCCTCCACTGGATAACCTCCTCCATGGGTCGTCTGGATCAGTCCTTGTGACAGGGGACCATGGACAGCCTAGTATTCAGCCAGGTTCTCCTGGCCATGCCTCTGGATAATCTCCCCCACCATGGCTCTTACAATCTTTCCGCCCCCTCTTCCGCATAGTTCCCTGAGTCGTGGTGGATGAGTATTAAGGCTGCTTTAATTAACCACTGCTCTTAATAGAACCAGATGGGAGAGAAACTACATAAGGCATTGGCAAATTTTTTTCCTTCCAAGGACCTAATCATAAATACTTTTAGAATTCTCAGGCCATGCAGTATTTGTATAATGACATTGCAGTTTAAAGCAGTTTTAAGCATAAATGAATCAGTGAACAAGCCTGAGTTCCCATGAGATTTAGCAAGCTGGTCTCAGTTTGCCCACTTCTGTCACCCGCCTACCTCCTCCTTGAGGGAACATGGGGAAGCCTTTCATACTCATTTTAGCACTCCGGGTTCTATAGGATGAGCCACATGGCAGACACTCAAGAGATGGTGGAGTCTATAACTCAGCTGCTGTATTACTAGTGATAAAGCCAGTCCTTGACATGGACACTCTCCACCCAGAATGGGGTGGAAGACAAAAAGTCCATAACTTGGAAGACTCTCCCTGAGAAAGTCCAAAGTCCAGGGTTGGACTAAATGAGCTCCAAAGACCCCCCAAATTAAATAAAAATAAAACTGGAAGGAAAAACAAAAGTAGAAGTCAGACATAGTCTATTGAATATATCCTTTATTCTAGCTCCCAGGTTCAAGTTTAAGCACATTAGGAAACTCCAAATACTATGTTATTATCCATAAAAACATTGGTTTTTACTGACTTGGGGGCTGGAGGATTTTTTTTTTTCATGACACTGATTGAAGCCATCATCAGGCCATCCTAGCTTGAACATATGACACCATACCCATCACAATAAATTGTCAGCTGCTCTCCTAACAGAATGTCCCCAGCAGGCCACAAACATAAAGGAAGCAGCAGTTACAAGGAGCAGGTGACTTCCTGTTGTATGGTATCAGCAGCACAGACTGAGCATGTTTTGTTTAGCGAGTTTAGGTTTTTACAGAATAGAGAGAAAATGCCTCATCATGTTCCTTTTAGACAGAACAAGAAGAGAGACAAGCTGAATGAAAACTGAATGAAAAGGCCCCACAATCCTGATTGCTGAAGCCAAAATAACCCAAAGGCGACTTATAGCGCCTGTCATTACAAGTAAAGCAGTCTGCTTCTGTTAGAGAAAGATGCTAAAAGCAGAGAAGATGAACTAAAAGCCTTTTCACACTTCATGCTTTTTTATTTTCCTACAGGTAGCACTCATGGAAAAAAAAAGTCTCCTCTAAATAAGATCACCACCACAGAACAGCACCCCCACCTGTTTGCTGGGACACACACACACACACACACACACACACACACACACACACACACACACACA